>JAGFPH010004355.1:2324-13083 GCA_018207615.1 Philaenus spumarius | reverse complement strand
AATTTTGCTTAATTACTTTTTAATTACATTAAGACAACATACAAATTAAAACTAAACATAGTATTTATGTTTTAGAGACAATTTGTGAATTAACTCAAATGAAATTGATATTGAATAGTGTTGTATGTGCAATCTAAGAACACGGCTATTTCAACAAACACTCGTATACATTTTGAATGGCTTCAAGCTTCATTGTAGAAGTTACGAAAACAATTGAGAGTCTTAATACGTTTCTCCTTTTACTCTCTTACTAAATGTTTAATGGAAACAACATACAGTTTTAAGGGTTATTGTTTTATTATTCACAAAATGAACTGTTTGTTATGGACTATGAGGCTAACATTTGACTTGGACTTTAAGTTTTACAAACAAATTTTTAGAAAATATTATGTGTTACTTTTACAAATACATCAGTTACTTCAAGTAAAAAATAAAAAAAAAAAAACTAATATTTTCCCTTAAGATTTTGCAACGATTGAAAAGAAAACAATAACATTTTCCGGCATGGAAACAATTTACTTTAGAACTATTAGTTTTTTTTAAATGATTGCAACAGGTTTGCATGTATCGCTCTTAGAATGTTTCTGTTCAGGAAATAAATATAGTTATTTTTATTTCATAAAGGGGCTTTACAATTATTTGTAAAAGTTATGAAGTACTTGCAGTTTTAAGTGTGTTTCGCTAACATAGTGGTTGTTAAGCTGGTCGTCCACTAGGTCGGTAGAGAGACGCGACGCGCTGAAGGGCCACGTCCACTCAGAGCGCGGCGTGGCGCAGTAGCTTTCTCCCCATTTTGGTCGCCTGATATTCAGTCATGGTTTGACAGTATTCAAAGATAAAACTATTCTAAGCACTTTGTTATAATAATATTTCATTTTTGGGCAAAGCATACATTCCTAAATTACTATTAGGCCTAGTTGTGTTAGCAGTCTTGTAGAAGGAACATACAAACTGGTGTTTTCAAAATAATAAATTTGAAATTGATATATATATATATATATACATACAGTTCTATTTAGAACTAAATTACCAAACTTTTGTACATTTTGGGAAAAAAATACGAACAATGTTTACTAGACCTACTTTTTGTGTAGGCCTAAAGTTGAACCTTTTCCGTCCGTTACTGAACGTTTTATGTTTATTCACCTAATAACTTTGTAAATTTTACTTAAATAAATTTTTACTAGAATATATGAATTCTTTGATCCTTTCTCTACAAAAAATCTACGGAACACTTTGGATTGGTTTATAATTACTATATTTTGAATTTTTTTGAAAATATGCTTGCACCCCAAATGGCTTGGCATTGCAAAAAATTAGCATGGACAGTTTAAGGGTTTTAATTAACATACATGAACTTGAGACATTACGTTTTTGAAATGAAAAACATTTGGTTGCACTGTTGTTTTAATTCAACTAATAATCTATAACTTTGTTGGAACAAGTTTTAATTTTTCCTAAAAATTAAAATTTTTCAACACAATTAATTATAACATTTTGTATGAAACAAACCCTACTTATTGATATTTGCCATAGTTTTTTCTAAAAGGTGAAATACTTTTTTTGTATAAATATTGTATCCAAGTAAGTAAAATTGTAAGAAAGAGTGACAAATAATTTTTTGTTAGTTACGAATCTACAAAATAGATTCACCTTTGAATCGCGACACGTGCAGAAAGACTTTGTTGTGGTTGCAGATCATCTGCCGATATGACAGTTCGTTAAGTACGAATGTTGCCGAGTGCAGTCGAAGTTATCCGAACCCAACAAATTCCGACCTAGGCCTCGTCAGCTAGGTCGGTAGAGAGGCGCGGCGCGGTACCGACCTCCAACAGTTTTTCATTTATTCGTCACGCTACCTTCCTAATGGACGAACCTTTTATGTTAGAATTTAAATAAATTTTCTTTTTTCTTGGAAAAATACCTCTTCTAATTTTTCAATTTAAAAAATTAAATTAACAAGTTATTGCCAATTGTTTGCTCTAAATAATAAGCCATATTAGGTTGTTCTAGCTCGTTTAGTTTTTACGTAATATGATTCCAAAGAAGATTATTATTTCGTAGAAAGTAAATTTTGTTCGAGCGCGGTTGTTTTCCGCGCCGCGCCGCTCCGCTCCTGTCTACCGACCTAGTGGACGACCAGCTTTCATCCGCTGCTGGACATTTTGCCTACCTTACAGCCCCTGAATAGTACGAATTCGGTTTTGTACTGAGTTGAATAAATCATCCATTAAATTAGTTGTATTTGACATCATGCCGCTGTACTTTTGCGTATTTGAATGATCCATACCTTTCCAAATAACTTGAATACCGGCTTCTGCAGCCTGTTTCGTTTTTTCGTCACCCTTCATCGCCGCTGTTTTCGATTCAACTAATTTATCAGACACCCCTCTAAACGCCTTTATACTATTTTTAATTATTTGCAAAAGGAATTTCTGGGAAGATTTGGCTATCTCGGAAAATTTATCCGAACTGATTTGCCCTATTTCCGCAAATTGTTTACAGGAATTATTTATATACACTTCCATCGTAGGATCTGTGTTGGCTATTCTTTGGTAATCATCGCAGCTCATTCTAGATATTTCTATGACCATACTGCCAGAGCTCTCGGCTAGAGTTGTAATTGCGGAATCCGCATTGTGACATACCTCCATCAGTCTATTACCGGAAAAATCCACTATTTCACTAACACATTTCAGGCAGTCTGAAAATTTTAGTTTTTTGTCAAGAAGGTCTTGCAAATTTGGTCTCTGAGAGGTCATCAAATAACGCCAATACTGTTCAGTTAATTCTTTGATATTTCGCCCTATCTTTTCTATCGCCATTTTCAGTTGTTTCACTGTTGTACCAACAAATGTCAGTATCCTATCACAACCAGATACGGTCATTTCTTTAGCCATGTTCATGTTACGTACTAATTTTTTAAGTTCCCCACTACTTATTTTCATTAAGCTTAAAATATTAGGTAAAGCTTTTTTCGGCTGTATCTTTATTTTTTTCCGATGAGATTTGACAACTTTCAATATTTTAAATATTTTCTTATTCGCAGCTTTGTACATTTTTCGTTTGATTTTCATTGAATGTTTTGTTTCACATAATTGTCTTTTAGCCATCTGAAAATAAAACGAAAACAAATAAACCACATCAACCATGTTTCTCTCTCTCCCTCTCTGTATTATTTAACAAACATTCTAACAAAATAAAACATCTCTCAAGTTTCATTTATATTTTAAAATAATCAATCTACAAATAACGTACTATTTAAAATGTACATCTCCATTAAAAGTTTAAATTTTGTATCAAATAAAGAGATTTGTTTAAGGAGATTAAAGTTGTTATTACTTTTTATTACTCATTTTATTTTTATTGGTGAGTTAATTGTTCTGTAGGTTTTTCTTATTTTACTTGGTCTTGCAATAATTACCGGTAGTAATTTCTTTTGTTGTGTTTAGGTGTAAGATTGTCCTAACCTTACTCCCAATTATATAAAATAATCACTTTCCAGTCTGTCTCTCTCTCTCTCTCTCTAATAACACTTTTTATACAAACAATAATTTTGTTTACGTACACCACTAAGCTGTTTAGAAAGGTATGTTTTACGTTATTCTAAAAAGAAAGATACAATCCTGCAAAATATCTTTCTTTTATACCGAAATAGTAATGGCGAAAATGTGGAGTTTTTACCTAGATTCGATCACTCCCGGCTACGACAACACATTTGTAACGCGTGATTGTATCGAATATTTTACCAACTACAAATCATACAATCTCAAAAAAAAACCATTGGAAAGGCAATATTTAAAACTTTAATTTTTGTATTTAATATTTCTTTCTGAAACGTATACTTACATAAGTAATCATCGTTTTAGTTTTGAGTTTTCTAAAAGCAAATGTAACGTGAATGAAATAGGTACGCCTAAATGACCTTTAATTTCCAGTTTCTATGTTCCTCTCCCTACAACCCGCCCAGTATTTTTTTCTGAGTTATATCTATATATTTATGGATGCATCACACTTTCCCCTATCTAAAACTTCCATGTAATCAAAAATCGGACAAATAGTTCTAAAGTTGTGGGGCGTTTGTAGACAAGTGCAATTGGTCACTTTTCCAAAAAATAAACATCCTTACTAATTACACGATATATCTGATATTTTGATATGAATGTGTAGAGAATGCTTCAAGCTAACATTTCCTGTGAACCAAGTATGTTTTGCTCGAAAGGTTTGTTATCTATGAGCGTGTGAATTAGAGCGTTTTGACGTTCTCAAACTTATTATTTGAATGTGGCTGTAATTTCATATTAACGGTTATTCCCCATGCAGCTTCATATCCGACCGTTGTATACCAAGCATGAGTGGGATGTTTCTATATTTATCCTCACTTTTTTTATTAAAATAATTTCTAAGTCAATCACTTTTATGTTATTCTCTACACTTTTTTATAATAATATTTCATTTTCGTAAATTACTTTTCAAACTTGGCATAGTTTTGATAGCAGTCTTGTAGTAGGAACATAAAAACTGGTGTTTTCAAAATAAGAAATTTGAAATAGTTAAATATCTTTATACAGTTCTATTTAGAACTAAATTACAAAACTTTTTTACACTTATGGAAAAAATACAAAAAATATTTACTAATTTTTATGTAGACCTAAAGTTGAACTTTTACCTTTTGTAACTGAACATTTGTTTTGTTTCTTGAGCTAACAACTTTCTAAACTTTACATCTATCATTTTTTTACTAGCATATATAAATTCTGTAAACCTTTCTCTATAAAAAAGGTGTGGAACACTTTTGGATTGGGGTTCATTTACTATTTTTGGCGAATTTAAAAACAAAATGCTTGCAATCGCCAAAAAATCCATTTTCGGTAACATTGCTGGTTCTGTCAATAAAATGTAACTTTTCCCATTTTACCCCTTTCCAACAAATTTTTCAAAACATTTCATATGACCAATCATGTTTATCGGAACGTTTCATATACACAAATCAATTACAAGTATAAAAATAAACACTATTTCGACGGAAAATTTTAACTTCCAATTTTGCCTAATGAGTTTTGTTAATAACAACAATAAGAGACGAATTGTTTTAGAAAAAACAAATTATGTAGCCTATATGAATAGTTTTGTGGAAAATTAGCCAAAAGTTGGGATGGGGAGTCAGTGTTTTGTCAGTCAGGAAGGCAAGCCCGTCGTTAAAAACAAAAATGTTTCGATTATTTTGGTAGAAATAAATAAATATTTAAGCCTTTTTACTTTACTCTGGTCGAAGAATGTTTTTTCACCTTTTGTTCAATATTTAAAGTGATTTATGTTCCTCAAGTGTTGAAATTAATACAGTTTTATCTGTGTTTACAAAAGTCAAAGTCAATTGATCATTCTACAGAAACAAATTAATAACTTTTGAATTTCCCCCATCTGAATAGTTTGGTAATGACTGTCAACAAACATCATTAACGTATAACACACACATTAATAGGACACACATTTTAATAACTTTTATACAAAATGTTGTAACTAAAATGTTTTGTAAGTTGTTTAAGTAGCCTATTTCTTTTGACACGAGTTGGTAAAAATTAACTAACGCACTTCCTGGAATACAAGACGGTTTTAGCAACATCTTTAGAACTATGAGTCACTACATTCTCTTCGAAATAGTTTTATTTCTTGTTATCACCAAGTTATACCACACTCTGCATTGCCATACAATTCGTATTATTATCAATCTTTATCCCTCCTAAATCTATTTTGAGTTTTATTTATTGGAATGTATGCGATTTGGCATACTTCGCACTATTATAAATTGACTTTCGATGCCTTTATAACTTCTATTGGCCCGTTGGGCACTTTCGATTGACTATGTTTCTGAAATCTCGCGTCATGCAAACTTTTTGCGCAGACACAAGTCAGAGCGTGGAGAGGGAATAGACGATACATAGTATACAATAATACGTTATTATAATTATTGTAATATTAATACATTATAATAAGTATGCGAAAAATAGTGACCATATAATGTAAGCATTATTTATTTAGTGACTAATGATTTTGAGTGAGGTATTAATGTATGAACTCTACACAGAATTCTAAAAATAATTCAATACGTAAGGGATAATTATGATAATTATAAGTCATTATAATAATTATAATAATAGGGGATTACATATTAGAATTATTCTTAGAATTTTATGTAGAGTGCATACATTAATACCTCATTAAAAATCATTAGTCACTAAATAAATACTGCTTGCATTATAATGATCACTTTTTTCGCATACTTAATATTATTATAACTATAATAATATTATAATTATAATAATAATTATGCAATTTCAAAATATGATGTAATATTTTGGGACAATATATTAACTTGGGGTAATATCTTGACCCTTATTCTCCTCTAATGTTAATAGTGATACAAATATAAATCGGTCATAGAATTTATAACTTCCCGGTGTGGTCTTAAGCACACCCAATTTTTTTTTTTTTATATATATAACCTTTTATTGAATTATTGCTAAACCTTTTATTGTATATATATAATCTGTTATACGAGTATGACTATTCCTACTGTGAAACCTTTTTATTAGTTTCTGATGTTTGTTTAGATTCCTGTGTGTTAATTTCTCTTGCATTTTTTCTTCGCTATTTGTACGTTTTTGTCCACATATTATTTATTTGTTACTGCAAATTAAATTCCTCTCATAACCCTTTCTTAACTGTCTTTTTATAATTTAATTAGACGTTACTTCTGCAACCTTAAAACGGGCTTGCCCTAGAAGTTGCCAAATATTTATTTTATTCTGTGTTATTTTGTTTAAAAGTTAAGACGTTAAGTGTAATTTTGTATTACAGTTTGTTATTTAATTTTACTCTTTATTATTGTGTATTATGTTCTAAATGTTTTATTTTATTATGTATGATTATCAGTAAATGAAAAAAAATATATATAAATACATAGTTCACTAAAGGGCAGTTTCAATAGAGATCTACCAGGAAAATATGTTTTCTAACTTGGAACTTAGTTAATCGACTTAACGAAAGCTTATGAACACAAAATATACCAACATATAAATTTGCTAATCTTAAAAATGAATACCGCAAATACTAGAAATGCAATTCGATAGAGTCACATCTCACCTTTTCCATACTAAAACTTGCATCGATGGCATCCGAGCTGCGGCGGTTTATACTTGTATCTGTAAAAGCAAAACAGATTTATTGATGGTGTAAAATACTAAAATCTCTAAATTTGAGAAAAATACCGCAGTAATACAAGGTTGGTAAATTAGACTGAGCTACGAAGAGTCACGTTAGAACAATAATTCGACCACGCAGCTGAACCGTTGCCGTGAATTGAGAGAATTTACAAAATTATATTTATATATTTTATTGATTTAAACAATTATTTGGGAAATTGTTTTACTCACGAAGGCGACGAATAACGAAATATATTAGTAGAATTTGTTTCACCTCATCCTCCAGCTCGGGCTGGTTCCACTCGCAGTGGAAAAACTCTGCTTGCGAGTTGTTGTTAATCTCTTTAAATGTAAACGTCTCTTAGCTTGACACTTCGTATCTCAAACAATTTCTTAAATATAGTGGTAAAAATAAAAAATCCGTTACCCTGTCTAATTTACATAAATTGTAAGATCCGACCAATCAGAAGACCTGGCAATACTGCTTACCTCGGTGTTCCGAAAACTATTAGACGTACAACTTTCTGTTTGATGGCAACGGTTGTCAAAGCAATTCACGTATTCTTTAGACTGACAGATTCGGAATCCGCTCAAAGTTGATTTAGTTTGTATTGAAGTACTGTAAATAAACATATTGTCACCAATAAAGTGATAATTTGGTGCAATATTAAATTTTGAAGTCATAACTTCTATCTGCTTGCTGAGCACTTTCGCTTGACTATGTTTCAGAAATCTCGCGTCACGAACTTTTTTCGTAGACACAAGTCAGAGCGAATAATCGATCCATAGTATATATATAGACTAGTAAGCCAGTGCTTCCGTGTTAAAATACAGCTAGTAACGTTTCAAACGTAATCTTGGAGGCAACTCGCCCTGAAACCGTGCTCTTTCTTACCGCGATCGGTATACAAAATTACAATTTATATTAACTTTGCGCTATTACAGACTAGGAACGTTTTTACTGGTTTCTCAAAGTGCCTTGTAATAGTGTCGCTTCTCGGCCTCTTGGCTAAGATCAAAGCGTAGTGTCTGTTCCTATCAGCTTAATGTATCAGTATAGTGTGAATCGTCTAGTGTTCTAACGGTCTTCTGCTTTAAATATTTGATATTGTGTTGGTGCGGTCATCGGGGAACGTTCTCCTGTGCTGCCTCGTGCGATTACTGAGAACTACTAGCCCATAGGCTGTTAACTCATCATAACTTCGAGTATATTGCACATCGGTGAGCGTTTTAACGGTTGTTATTTGGCCGTTTGAACACTTTTAGTATCATTTGAATAAATTAACAGTTAATTTGAATAAGTCTAAAATTTGGCTTAAAATCATTGTCTTATTTTTTAATAGTATTAAAATTTCTGTTATAAATATTTCGTCTCCTCTTTTCACGTGATTTACTATATACACAGAAAGTGACTCATGATATACAGCAGATAAAAGTGTTAAATATATTTTTTTTTTATTCATTAACACAGAAAGTCGGTAAGTACATTGACAGTTACAATTATATTTATTATTAATTAAGGATTTTTCCATAACTTTTCCATTTTTTTTTTTTAGTGGAAAATGTATAACCTTTGATTACGCATTTTTAAATCTGATAGACAGAAATTAGATCCTATTATTTTTTTGAAAATATCACAATTTTTAATATAATTAACAATTTTAAATAATTCACAATTTTTAATTTTTTTTAAAGTTTCTACAACTTTTTTTTAAATTTTAGGAAATTTAAAACCATATTACATTATTTTAGTCAAAGCTAAATTCTTTACTCTATTTTGAATTAAACAAATGGAATATAGTTAATTTTCGTATTGCTTAAAATATACAGGCTTAAAATGGAATATAAATGTGTGTTGTTTAATGTGAGAAAATATATAACATAAAATGTTCTGCAGATTTACTGATAACTGAAAATATACTAAAATTACTTGCTTACAATTTTTAAGAGCTAAGAATAAATTGTTATTTGAATAATTAATAATATTATGCAATTTAAAAATATGATATAATATTTTTGGACAATATATTGACTTGTGTAGTTTGTTGACCCTTATTCTACTCTAATATTATTACTGATAAAAAATAAAATTCGTTATAGAAGTTATCACTTCCAACGAGTGGTCAAGCACACCCATTTTTTTGGTTTTTTATTTGCGTTTAATATTTGCCTTCATCAGCACCAAGTATACCTACTTTGAAATGTATATTCAATTCCAGTAGAGCAAATCTTTTTAATGGACATTCTCATGCAAGTTAATTTATTATAATTGTATACTAAATTCCATGTTCAATTTAAAATTTAATAAACTTTATAGGTTTTGTTGTAGTAACTTTTATTTTGTCAGTTACACAAATAACACAATAAAACTGTTTTTTATTTTAAAAAAATTATAATTTTGCAAGTTAAAAAACATGAATTGTAACCACTTTGCTCCTAAATACCAGTTATTGGTCGATGTTATCCCACTTGAAAGGTTTCCTCCATTTTATTGAATCATCAGTATACCTTGGTACTTTTGTAAAATTAACCCTTGATGGAGAAGGGCACATGTACACGTGATTGCAGTATGAACTTACCGACCGCAAGACAGTCTTCACCTTGGCATTCCGAGTGCGTGTTCAAGATTTGTTGAAAAAGCAATTTTTCACCTGCAGTCTGGAAAGCAAAATTGTATGATATATATACAAGACAAAAATAACAGTAATACATAGAGTTGGCATCGTTGTTGTTAGACGGAGGTTCAAGTTTTCTTCAACATTTAAGGTTTCAGCCTGGTAATGGGAGTCGTTACCCGGGGGCAGAAGGGTCCGCGCCCATCCCCATAGGTAACAGGGAATGGAAAATATGTATATTATTTGAAGAGAATTATTTAAAAGACAGTAAGTCGTACAAGCGGTTTAGATTCCAAACAGCATCATCAGTGAGTCACCTACGTACCCTCAGTAATGGCGCATTGGAGCAGTTCTTTAGAAACGACGTATCATTTATTGCTGTGCAATGTGGCACGTGATGGTCCGATCTCTGTTCGCAGATCAGTACATAGTAGGGTAACTAGTATCAAAACAACGGTATCAGTTTTGAACAATAAATCTCCTGGGCGCCCCCGTACGGCACCGACACCAGAAAACTTCGACAATTTGAGAGCGTTTTTTTTTTACAGGAACTGTATTATATTTGTATACCTGCTGATAAAACGAAGGGATATGAAGCTACTAAGCAACTAGTCTTTTACGTACTAACCAATACGTTAAAAATTACACCCAATCAAAATAAAGCATAGTTATTTCTTTATTTATATTATTAGGGGCTCCGCACGACAACCCCCAACGTAATCTTCTAACAACATCCGTTATCTATATATATAAAAGCCAAAACCCACTGACTCACTGACTCACTGACTCACTCATTACGATTTCTCAAAAACTACCGAATGGATTGGAATGAAATTTGGTATGTAGCTTCCTCTAGGGCCATATGTGCTCACTAAGAAAGGGTTTGAAAAAAAAATCGAAATTTTAGGGGGGTTTGGTGGGGATCAAAGTTATTAAAAAATG
>JAGFPH010004354.1:91519-115298 GCA_018207615.1 Philaenus spumarius | reverse complement strand
ACAAATAAATTTATCTCACAATAATTAACTTTTCCCACGAAGAGATATTTATTAAAAACCAGTAATTTAATTATATATACAGATTTTCTTGATCAATCTGCTACTGTGGAAGAAAAAGTTCTTTTAAATTATTTAATAATTAATATGCCAGAAAAGTATTTTACTAATATTGTTGAATTAAAATAGATTTTTATACAATTCAGTTGACTTTTAAAATTACAATTTATAAGCTTAAAACAAGAAACGTGGAACAATGAATTAGCATAGCGTAAAAGAGAGAAAAATACCTTATAGCCAGCCCATGCAGATGTCATGCAGAAAGTAGGCATCTAAAAGAGAATAGAAACAAACACATCAAATATAGAAAGAACCCAAAAGACCAATCAGCCAATCCATGCACCATATTATATCATGCAATCCCACACCTTTTTTGTCTTCCCATTTCCATTGGTCGATACATCATTAGAAATAGGAGAAGCGGATGTGGGAAGGGGGAGAGGAGGAGAGGGCGCTAATACAGGACTCAGTGAAGATGTTGCGGCCTGATCAACTTCATTGCCAGGAGAACAATCTGACTGAGATGGAGAAGGTTTGTTACCAGAAGGTGCTGGAGGAGAGGGAGAGAGTTTACTGTTGCCGTTCCCAGTGTTGCTTGGCACTGTTGTTGGCATTGCACTGCGACCTTTTGTCTTTCTCCAACCCTGGAAACAATCAACATAATATTCCGATTCCTTTTTTTAATAATTCAAAAAAGTTACTTTAAAACTCTTATATCTAGTCTTAATTTTTTCTATAGTAAGTCTACTTATTATTTACAATACAAAATTTTATAAGAACACTTTGCTCGGTTATTCAGTTTTTGAACATAAAAGGCAATGAACCGATTGAAATTCATCAACAATTGATGGAAGTGTACGGATAGTCGTGCAAGGATGTCAAAAACATTAGCAAGAGGTTTGGAGAGTTTACTACTTGTTGTACTGAAATTCACGACGAACAAAAGAGCAGGAGTCCACGAGTGAAGTTCGGCGGATGCTCTCTGCGTTTTGTTCCTGAAGTTTCCCATTCACAGGATTTTAACGGGTAAGGTAAAGTATTGTAAGGTTTGCGCAAGATGGGTACAACGAATGCTGGTGGAAGATCACTAAGGGCAATGAGTTGATTTTTCCTGCAAATTTCTTCGCCGCTATGTAAATGAAAAGGATAATTTTTTGGACTCGATTGTTGCAGGTGACGAACCCTGGGCATTCCACTTTACACCCAAAACCGAACAATAATCAGTGGTGGCATTGCTCTTCGCCCAAACAAACACGGTCTGTCAGTAAAGTCATGTCTGCTGGGTCCACAATAAACACTGTCAGGTACTGTGAAACACAGAAAAAACTCAAGAAAGGCAATTCAGAACAGGAGAAGAGGAATGCTGAGCAAGGGCGTAAGCACTGTCCACCACAAAGCTCGTTCACATATTGCCAGTCAAACATACTGTCGTTCTCCTGTAACGGTTTAAATGGAACATCCTCACACACCCACCCTATAAACCGGAGTTGGCACCCAATGACTACACCTGCTCTCTAAGTTGAAAGAACATTTGGCTGGAAGCGAAGAGGAGGAGAAAGATAAGGTTCAACACTTTCTCAAGGACATGATGGGGAGCTGATATGACATGGTCATACAAAAACTGCCACAGTGTCTAAAAAAATACATCGACCGAAGTGGTGATTATGTAGAAAAATAGACAAATGTTCAACCTTTAAAATAATGTAAATATTATAGAAAATAAACGTATTTTTGTATTTCTAAAAAATAGAGTAGACCTTACTTTTGGAATTACTCTCGTATACGTAGCTATAAAAAAAATTTGGCCCCATTATAATAACTTAATTCCCTTACCGGGAAGTCAATTATAAGTTGACATATTAATTCCAAATTACAATAGCCTTGTATTTATATTTTAGAAGACATTTCCTTTCTAAAAAGTAATTAATTGCAGTAATATTTGGAAAAAATTCTTATACAATAGTAGTAAGTTTTGCAGAAATATTTTGAAACAGCATTTACAATTTTTGTTGAGAATATTTAGAAAAGTAAATGGAACGATAGTTAAAATATAAAACAAATAAAGAATATTATTTAGAAAAAATAAAATGTTATCTGCAAAACTTTTAAAGACTAATAAAATTCAAGAGATTACTTAAACTGATAATTTTTCAAGGTTTAACCAAAAATAGCAACAATAAATAATATTTTGACATTTTTGCAAAATTTAATCTTTTTCCAAATGATGTGTCAGCAAGGCCTAAATTATCAGCAATATTTATGTAAGAATCTCTTTTTGTTCTACACTAATCATCTTTAAATGAGTTTATTCTAAAATTAGTACTAAACAAATTAATTTTATCTATTTCTTAAAAATAACGTTGAAATATTGTTTATATTAATTTTGTAAATCTCTAATCATACAATCTGTGCACATTATACTTGCACAAATTTTAATAAATTACCAGAAATTGTTCAAACAAAGAAACAAACTTAACGCATATAATATTTCATTACTTGAGGTTCATGTCTGATAATCAAAATTGTTGAGAGGTATATTTTAAACAAGAAACCTACTATTAATTTCTTTTTGTATGCTAAGTAAAGAAAGTTCATGAAGAATAATAATTCAAACTGTTTAAATGACTCTTATAATATGTACAAAAATAATATTGTATAGTTTCTTTAACATGCACTTGTTAGTAAAACTAGTTCATAGAAACACTTCAAATTTTCAATTGATAACATATTGCACGGAAGAAGAATAATTCTGATGAATATCAACTTCAGAGAACCTGTAACCTTATACCTGTACGGGACTGAATCATGCTCTAAATCTAATTCTACATCTAGTCCACACCTTAAACAAAAGCTTCCACCATAGCTAAGATATTTAAAGTAAGGTGAGTGTTTCTCGCTGATTTGCACAGTCTAAGTATTAAGGTTAAAGTAATTTAGAGACTTTAAGCTTCAAACCACTATAGTTGTCTGTTTTATTTTCTTTCAATATTTAAATCATTTAACAAAATCTTTATCTATTTCTGATGACATTATGAAATGTTCCTCACAAGTTTGTATAATCTAGCTCTTACAAACTTTTCTGTCAGATGTGATAATTTGATTTATGACTAAAGGAGGGACTGTAAGTAAAGTAGTAGCTTAACTAAACACAATTTTTAATGTTTCCTTTTTTTAATATGTGAACTTGACTTTGATATTTAACATGAAATTTATTAGTTATAAAAAATCTATGAGTTAAGAAAAAAATTGCAGTATCCAACTAACAACTTTTTGTGCAGTAAGAATATTTGACTGGGGAGTGGGCAAACTAGCAGCAGACTTGATAACCGCAAAACCTATGTTTTGAATTTACCTAATCTAAGTACCCAAAATAAAATTTATTCTTAATCTAAGATTAATTTATTCAGGCCAAAAAATTGCTAAGTACACCAAAAAATGAAACTGGCTACACTCTAATAACAATCAAAATATGGAACTGTAACTATTATAGGTGTTACAGTAAATATTTTATTTATAATTTTGTAAGTAAAACGAATTTTGCTTTTATACGACTTCCATAAAAACTGTTATATGAAAAAAATATGTTAATTAGCAAGCAAAGTTAAGCAGCTGAGTAGAAATATATGAGGAATATTTTGACTCAAATGAGTAATGGTTTCAGAACTTTATTTTTTTACCTCAAAATAACCTTGTTTGGAATATTTATGGCAGCCAAGAGGTTGTTTATAAGTTATTATTTATTTAAATGTGACAAAATATTTTACTTACATATTAAAAAAAATGTTTAAGTGAAAAAAATCTTCAAACTCTAGTACATTTAAATATTTATTTATGAATTCACAAAACTAATAATTAATTGTTAGTATGTTTAATAAATCAGTTTTAATAACAATATAGCTTACAACAATAAAATTATTCGTCGTGCTCCATTATCGATCTACTTTGATATTTCATAACCAACAGTAAATTCAAAACTCTAATTCATAGAAAGTAATAACTTACTACTAACTATTGTTCATAAGTAGTAAAAACTGCCATTCATTTAAATAGATAACCTATAAAATACACACTCGTAAAGACTTACTGAACATCTCAGCTGTTAAATCCATCAACAATGCACACAACACTTGTGTAAATACAACATTATCACACTGGCACTATGCCATTAAAAAACTGTTCCTGTAATAGAAGTTACGGTTGTTTTTGCCAAAAGTTACTAAAACTCACTACACTAATTGTAATCAATATCTAATCGATTAACAATGTCTTTAGTCAAGTTTCACTACAGACAAGGTAAATGACTCCTTTGTGATAGTACAGCTAAGTATGACTGACTTTTTGTTCCCCTTCCACACTTGCTATTATCAATTGGTTCTGCTCCAATGCACTGGCAATACTCTCTCTTTATCCTACTTTTACTTTTTTACTACAGAAAACTTTTTAATACTTTATCATGATCACACTCACTTTTAATTGGTTTATAATGTTTGATTTTGACACGATGTTGTTTTTAATATTATATTTTGATAAATTAATGTTTGATTTTTACTTTTAATTTGGATGTTGGTTCATCATCTAATTAAATCATAACTTTATGAATTATTGATAACACTTTTGGGATTTAAAACATTTTGAATGTCAAAATATGCCAATAAAATATACACATGTTATAAGCATAAACTTTAAACTTAATAATGTGTGACATTATTATAATTTGAAAAAAACAAATTTTGGGCAATGAATTTGTTGTCAAAATTGGTTTGTCGATTAAATGTTACTTTAGGGGATTTGATATTGATGTTTTATCTTGTTGGAAAAGATGAATTAACTCCCATATAACTTATAAACCAAATAACTAAAATTTGTGCAGATCTCCTTGTTCTGAATTATTTCTAGTTTTCACCAAGTTTTTATTAGCTTGCTTTTCTTGTCCGTCTGCTTAATACAAATTTTGCAATCAATTTTAAACTAACTTCGGGATGAGCTAGTGACTTAAAACTTTAAACATAGATAACTATGCAATATAACTCGCTTTCTTGTCTGTCTGCTCGGTGCAAATTTTGCAGTACTTGTGTATTATACGGACCCCACCTAAATGTCCCTTGGAACGGACTTGGAAAAATTAGCGTGGAAAGAAGACCCTGTTGAGCTTGACTCTAATGTTGAATACAGGTAAACATACTGTGACTAAATAGGTTAAGATTAGTACCTGTTAGGTATATTTTTAATTATTATTTTTGCATTTCTGTTGAGTTGCACCTCTGTCCAACCTAGTCACAATTTCGGTCTTTAAATTCTACTGTTAAATGTTGAATACAGGTAAACATACTGCGACTAAATAGGTTAGGTTAGAACCTTTTAGGTATTTTTTTAATTATTATTTTTGCGTTTCTATTGCTATAGGTTAGCCTAGGGTCGGATGCCAACAGAAATTCAAAAATAATAATAAAGAAAATACCTAAAAGGTTCTAACCTAACCTATTTAGTCACAGTATGTTTCGTTCCCTTAGCAGTGGTTTCACTAGATAGTAGATAGAGGGACACTTTTAGGTGAGATCCGTTTAATACACAAGTACCAATTTTGCAAACGATTTTAAACTAACTTTCAATGGAAGCCATTTTAAGTCATCAAAGCTAGAGATTTAAAACTTTAACATACCTCAGAACTGGATGGCAATGCAATATTAACTCGCATTATTGTCTGGTTGGTATTTTTTTTATTTTCCAGGAAAACAACAACTAAACAGATTGATTTATTATTGGTAGATAGATATAACAAATTTATATTTTAAATATGGGGAGAAGCAGAGGAGAAAAGACCTGCCTGGTCTCTACTGGGAAGCAAGATCGAAGATGGCGTGAGCCAGCAAAGGCCATTGGACAACAACAACATATTTCAAATATGATCAGGCGAAGAGAAACTGTAATAAACTTGAAATTGGCCACATGTCTGTCATAATCTCATCAAGATATTTAAAATCGATTTAAAAATTTCACACACACAAGACTAAAAAGCAGAAAATAATAAATTAAAATAAAAAGATTTTTCATATACCATGCTTTTAAAACAAACTAAAAAGTAAATAAACGGTATCAGTTAACTGACACAAACTTTCTCCCAACTTACTGTAGTCAAAATAATATTGTTTTTAATCATTTTATTTACTACTTTTTAGAACAAAACAAAAAAATAATATTCTACCTACGTCAATCGTATAAAAAAATTATTGTCTCAGACGGGATTCGATCGCGCGACCTTTGAATTACCGTGGTGCTACTCCGTGCGGCCGCTGCCGCGATGCTAGATTGACAACACAAACTTGTTTATTTTTAAACATTTCCCCATAATTATAAAACGCCGAAGTTTTGATAAAAGCGGGTTGGTGTTTTTGTTTGGCATCTTAAGCACTATAAATACTGAAAATTTGATCAAAATCGTTAGAGCCGTTTTTGAGAAATTTGCATTTTTGTCGTTTTTTAGGGTAAATTACCCTTAAAAATTTAAAATTCCAAAAAATGAAAAAAACGCCTGGAGATATTAGGGTTTAGTACCTACATACCAAATTTCATGGAAATCGGACCAATAGTGTCCTCTCTGGTTGTGTATACATACAGACAGACTGACAGACAGACACCACTCTAAAAACACTTTTTTGGGTTCAGGGAGCACCAAAACAAAAAATTCCACTAAAAATATTTTTGGGTTCAGGGAGCACCAACACAGATAATTGCACTAAACAATTTTTTGGAGTTCTGGGAGCACCAAAACAGATAATTCAACTGAAAATTCAAATTCGAACATTTTTACGAAAACAATACTTTCTCCATATACTACGTACAGGGTGGAGAAAGTAAAAAATAATTTCTTCTCACCCCATACAGTTTTATAACTCCACTCAAATTCATATTCCCACACTGATTGTCCTCAAAATTTGTGATTGTGAATTTTTAGTAGCTATGACAATACTTGCAAGATTTAAAACGATAAACATGGAACGTTTCATGAATAGTTCACCTAATCACCAACCATTTTATTGCATTGCAAATTGCTTTCAACGACAGCTACTCCCTACACTCCTTACTATTATCTATTGTTTATAGTTTTAAATCTTAACATTACTAAAAAATAAGCTGATCTTATATTGGATAATAACCTTATTATTTATATGCGACTTTGCTTTGTTAAATTTGAAATAAAATGGACTAAAAAGTAAAAAATAATGTCTCCAATCCCCATTCTGATTCATAACCCCATACACATTTTCAGGACAATGTATGGGGTTATGAATCAGAATGGGGATAGGAGACATTATTTTTTACTTTTTTTAGTCCATTTTATTTTAAGTTTAACAAAGCAATGTCGCGTATAAATAACAAGGTTATGACCCAATATACGGTCAGCTTATTTTTTAGTAACGTTTTCAACCTATTTAAAACCAAAAGAGTAGTTTTTTGCTAAGCGACAATGTACTAAAGATAATAAGAAATGCGGATTTGACTTTAACGGTGAGGGTTTCGTACTGGAAGTATTAAGTTTTTAAAGGGATTGTTGTGCATAGCTAAAAATATGCAAAGTAATTGACATATATGCAATATACTGTACCAATCATCCCACCAGTAATAATTTATTACATCATTGACCAATAACAAGTTTAAAAACAAAATTGTATATTGTGTAATATGAGTGTGAATTTTATGTATTGACAATGTATTTTGTTTTCATAATTGAAGAATAGTGACCAAGAAAATAAAATATCACTTCGTACAACACTAGCAATAACATGAAAGAAAAACCTATTTTTCATTAATTCACAAACAAATCAGAATTGATTGTAGTTTTCCAATAAGGAATAAAAATATCTCTAACACCGATGATTTAAAAAAAATATTTTAGCCATAATACTTCAAACTACTTTAGCTATGCGTCTTGAAAACTACATAGCTTATCGAAAATAGTTTTGATAGCCTTAATCAAACCCCTTTCAAAAAAAATCCCACACTTTACGGCAAGTGATACATTTTTTGGGATGTCAAACTTTGGACCCGAAAATTCAAATTTCATTGTGATGCTTTTATCCGATCTGGAGAAAACCATCTGTGACAGATAGACAATCAAACAAGTGATCTTACAAGTGTTCCGTATCTATCTTCCTTTCCAAGGTATAGGACCCTAAAAATTAAATACACTTTTAAAACTAACTAATAATCTTCCATGTAAAATATTTGAATTTTTCTCAGTAAATATGTAACTAATTTACATTAACAAGAATTTATTTATTTTTGTACGGCTAGTGCTGCAACTACTCATAGCTGTATTCATATGAATCCTATTGCTCAAAATTTAAGTACATATTCATGTTTCATTAGTAAAACAAAATGTAAGTAGAGTTCAATGTGTTATCTGCAATGTTTTGGCCTGTACTAGTGATAGAGGAAATCATTTGTTTACTTAGATAACTGAGTCATTATCTTTACTTAAGGAATGGTAAAACAACATCAGATAAACTACAGAGAACTTAAAAGTAAAATTTGACTGACAATATTTTTTACAAGAAGTAAACATACTTCCTAGTTTAAAATATAGTACAACTAGCTGACCCGTGCGAAGCATTCGCATTCTAACTTAAATCCCACTTAATTAAAGTACACACCGTATATTTAGTATCGTATAGTGCGTATACTATACGATACTAAATACACAATTAATTAAAAATAGCAATGTAGTGGCGTAACGGCAGCTCTACAGCTGGGTAATGTTATCATCAGTGTTGCCAATGCCAGGAAAATATCCCTACAACTTATTCGATCTTACATCACTGTTACTTTCGGATTATTTCTTTCTTTTTTTTTTTGTATTTTGTCGTATAACTGTATTTTGTATATTTTTCCGGGGTAGCGGTTAAGGAAAGCTTTAAAATGATGCCTCATTCATGTAATTTGTTGATGTATTAAGGAAGTTACGGCGTACCGACAAAAAAATGGCCTTGAGAAATAATATATGTGATTAAGTATAAAAAAATTTACGAAATTAATTTTAATAGGTTCTTTAATAGTTATACAATTATCAAAACATTATGAAATATTATTTCGAACCTAGTTATTTGTATAGCATTTATAAACAATATTGATAATTTTTAAAGTGATTTTAATATTTGAAGATGAAAACCAGCTATAAAATTACTAGCTTCAAATTATATATCCTTCAAGTTGAAATTTAAAGTGTATTTTACAGTTTTATCATAAATTTATTTTAAAATAAATTAAAAATATATAAGTACTTTAAGAAACATTCCCTGTATAGCAGGGATGCACTGGTAAAAGAACGCCGTTCCGATACTGCTGTTTTTACTCAATGTCTGGTCTATGTTTTATTTTATGGTTTCATATAATATTCACAATAAACAGAATGCGGAAAATGTTGGCGACATCCGAACAAGACAAACGAAATCAACCACTCTTGAATAGTTTAATCCATTTGCTAAATATTTGTAATTCATGAACGTATTCTTTATCAAAGTGTTTAGTAAGTTTAATGAAACAGCCATGAAGTTAAGGTATTAAAATGTGATCAGTAAATATATTCTTGAATTTTGCAAGTGTTTACTTAGTTAAAGCAATAAATAGTTACATAGTACGTGTACTATGTTCGGACAATAAGTACATTAACTGTACTTCTAAATTTACCAAAAATCGTTGAAATAGTGGTTTTTGAAGTGCAAATATCAAACATTTTCCGAGGACCCTTGCTTTGAGAGGAGGTATTCCCTTCATCCCTCTAAAGGCCGCAGTTCCGGCATTGAAAAAAATTACGAGTGCACCCCTGCTGTATAGTAATGTAATGCAGGCTCGGATGAGATCTAGAGTTCCAAGACTCGGACGTCAAGAACGAGGGTAATTTAGCAGTCGATAGTTTTGGGCAAGAGTGGCATCATTTTCTTCCACAGACTTTTACTGTTGTGTTGTTAATAAAGTTTGTATGCCCGAAATTCATAAAATTAGCGCAAATCTTATTCAGGCACATTATCTTCTGCAGATATTTAGTTCTGGATTACATCAGATGATTCATAAAATTAGCCCAATGCGTATTGGCAGCTGTTATTTTTCCAAGATTTTTCCCATAGTGTTTTAAATTACATTTTATTTAGGTAATTCACAACATTTTTAATAACAAAAAAAAACATAATTATTTTTAACTTTCAATCGCTCTTATCTTGAAATGTTTTAGAAAACTCTAGTTCTCTCACCTTGTATTTAGAAATCCACTCTTATCCAAGCCTGATATAATGTTCTTCTTGAAAAAATCGGTGTCATTGTCTCTTTATTTATTTAACTAGTAAATAAGCCATTGTTAAAACTGTATGGCAAAGTTCAGTTTTTGTTTTATTTTAGGTACTTTACCGAATTCCAAATTCAAGATTTATGTAAAGTAACTTTTTAGTTTTCTAAGTATTTTCACTAGGTACTGTGATATATACCGTCCAAAACAATTATTATTTGCACTGTTTTAAGTGTGAATCTAAAGTTTTAGAACCTGAAAAAGTAAACTCCAACCAATGAAACCACAAAGTCTCAACACCTAGATATTTAAACAAAATAGTTCATTATGTCATCCACCTATCGTGGTACCACAACTGGGAATGATACAAATACAGACATTTTTGTGAAGTTAAACTTATATAAGAATTTTTATTTACGGTTGAGGGCAAGAAGGTAAAATTTGTAAAAAGCCAACTCAGTTCTAAAATAAGCACAGGACTTACCTTCTCATCATAAAATCCATTATCATCTGTTCTTTGTTGCCCCAGTAGTCTGTCTGTTTCCAAATCCGTATCAGCTTCATCTGTCAAAACTTTAATCAATACATCGATTTCATCAATTATAATAAAAAGATAAAGGCATTTTATAGAAAGCACTCATATTATGTTCAAATTATAAATTACATTCCTTCTCCATCAAATAATAAACTGCAATTAATATAACTTCACTATTATACTATGCCAAAATACAATAGAACCACGTTGTTGGATAAATTAGAACACTGGGTAGGCAGGGCCATTTTTAACCTCACTAGCGCCCTAGGCACTTCAAACAATTGCGCCCATCATACCTGATTTATACGGGGGGGAGGTATGGAATACTAATCAAATAATAGGGGGTCCAAAAAACCCAGCAGAGCATTTCTTTTTGAGTACTTGGTTGGCCAGTTTTGGTTCGGGAGGGAATTTCCCTTAACTCTCTTTCTTTCAGTTGGCTCTTATCATTACTATTCTTTTGATTTTGTTGGAGAGTCAGAGAGTCTTACCATTATCCACCACATATGGACCCGCCGTGTCCCGGACTGGCAACCGGCAGCCGTAAGGAGTTTCATGGCCTAAACATTCTTCTTCATAAATTATCAGTTACCTTACGGCATCATTTTCCGCCTTCTTTATTTTTTTTTCGTATTTAAAATTTGGCGCCCCAAATCCTTTGCGCCCTTAGGCTCGTGCCTATTCGGAAAAGCGGTCCTGTGGGTAGGTAAAAAACCGGTTTAACCATAGAATATGTAAAAAAATCTCCTTTATGTAGCATACTATACTGTACTTCAAATAACATTAGAAACTCATTTACACAAGAAAAATATACTTTATACTGTAACAAAAGTATGTTCAGTCTACTTTATAGAAAAAAAAAAACGTTATAAGGCTTTACTGTCTTAGTTTTGAGTATCACAAGCTGCACGATCATGAATCCACTTCAGCATAAAGAGCTTGGTTTGTGTAGTTTCCATTTGTCCTTTGAAATAATTTTGACACCAACAATAAACTTGTTTGTGAAAGTAAAAAAACAAACATTTCATAATAAGAGTCTCAAGTGTTGCAAGTTAGCTACCATTGGTTAACTTCCACTTTCTTTTTTGAAGACACTTTGTTTTACCTTTGAGTTATTTCCAACTCAATTATCTACTACATCCTCAAAATAATGCAACAATATTTATAAACAATCTCATTTGGGTGGAATCGGTTCTATTTAAACAAGCTTTTGCAAACGTGAAAAGGATACTTTAGCTGACAAAAGATACACGTGCATGTCCACAGTTAGAGATTTATTCACACGTTTCCCTTGATTTAACTTTAAAGTAAATAAAACTATTATTTAAAAGTCATTCATACCAAACATTATTTTTTGCAGTTCAGTAGATTTATACAAATAAATACACAGTATATTCGTCAACAAATTATATTGTGCTTAATAATTATAAACAGTAGTGATTGACATTGAATATTGTAACGAAGAAGTCGTTACAAAGGTTTTATAAAAGTTAAAGATAAAAAACTTGTTAATTATTAAAAATTATACAGAATGTGTTTCTTGTTATCAATTATTATTTATAAAATGTAATTATATTTCAAATGAAAGCATAAATAAAATTATTTATTAAACAAATAAATAATAAACTTGCTATTGCTAGCAAGTTGCAACAGTTTTTTAATTTCAAGTACTGTAGTTCCAAAACACATTAACGTGACTCAAAACTTCTTTTATTTTCTTGTGATAATTTCATTCTATGGTAATTTAAAAATGTTTAGATTTTTAAAGATTTGACAACGAAATTCACGGCTTCTTATTCACGGTTTTTTCACGGTACACGAAATTCACGGTTGAGTGGGCACCCGGACAGTACAATATGCATACTGTTTATTATTTCTTTCTTAAAGTGTTTAACACGGACATAAAAAAATGTGAACTGTTCGAAGGGTTCGTTCGTGTGAACGTATGAACAAATTCACCGTAATGTCATACCTAAAAATATAGTAATTTAACTACTTTGAATTATTTAATCATTGCGCATGCGCCCCCAACCACCAACCCGTTGGCATGGTAACGGCCGTCTCGACTTTCAAGAATAATGTACAATAGCCCATATACCTGCTCTGCTTAGCTTCATTTTCATACGCCAAATTGGATTGCTATTAGTTTCGGTTGTGTTGAGAATATTTCAATGTACCTAAAAATTGTTTTAAACAATTTTATTCATTTTCCCGACTTTAAAAAAAAAATATATGTTAATTCCCGACTTTTCCCGACTGTTTTTCATTTCTATGTCAATTCCCGATTTTCCCGACTGCTAGACACCCTGTTTAAATTTATAACCTCAAAAGTGCTTATTGTTTGTAAACAATTCCATAACACATGATATATATTCAAATTTCATCTTCCAATGAACCACCTGTAGCATACTGACCCAGTTTACAATCCAACAGCCCGCCAGACCACATGTTTTGTGACATCACATAGCCTAGCGTACCATCCCGCCAAGAACTCTGTCCGCATTGCCACACATGGTTAAATAATGTTATATTTTATATAATAATTATTAAATTAAGAGTTTCGAAGGTTCAATCACTGTATAAGTACTTCGGGAATTGAATCAAGGATGCATAGCAAAACAAATTAACTCACATGATGATTGACTATGTGATTTAATGCAAAATAATTTCAGTCATGTTACATCTTATAAAGAAAAAATTAATCAAATGCAAAAATCTATATCTAAACATAAATGTTTTACAGTCCTGAATTTATATTATATTATAAAAGAAAAAGCAGTCAGAATATTTAAAGAATAAAACTAATATTACTAATATTTGCAAGTTTTCTCGAGTGATGTAAGTCCTACATAGCACAGTTCACATTTTATAAAATGTTTAAAAATCGTCACTTTTTCTAATATGTTGTTTTAATGTAAAGAAATTACATATCCTTTTAACCAAAAATAACCGTAAAAAATAACGAGTATCCGTAAGACCGTAAAACATCAACGGATTCCGTAAATCTTACGGATAAACCGTAAAAGTTGGCAGGTATGAGTACAGTAATAAACTTTCAGTATTTATTCGTGTGTTATGTACCTCCCGTTTATTCTGTAATTGTTGTATTTGATTCTGTTATTTTCTGATTGTTATCATTTTTTGATTTTTAAATTTAAAATACTTTTGTTTTGGGGGAAAGGGGGGGGGGGGGGGGGGGTTCTGACTCAAACCCCCTTGGCTACGCCACTGAATGAACGAAAAATTAAGTAAAAAATCCTTCATATAAGCCTTTTTCATTTTAAATGGCCCAGACATTGAGCCACATATTTGTGGCTTCGTAAACAAAGTTACATAACTTAAAAGTATTTATTAGAGCTCAGTTTAATGCCATATTTAATTTAATAAAGTCAAGTTAAAATATAATAAGTCATAAGAAAAACTGAATATTTTTTTATCATTTACCTTCTTCTCCGCTTTGTTCACTAGCACCTCCTGTTCCCCTTCTCCTACAAAAATAAAACAACGTTTAACATTTTTTACATAATATGAATGGAGAAAATTCTGTGAATTACTGCAGTGATCTTTTACATATAATTTATATTTTACAGTTTCGGATGAAATATCAGCAATTTTTCTTTATATTTTAATGCTGACTCTTTGGTTGAATTTTTTTACTGTAAGCAAATCATAATAACTCTACTCTCAACATTTAACACAAAGTATTTAACCTTAGGCTTTACTTTAAGTAGGATCCATAACAGGAATTGTGAACTTGTTTGTAATGATGTCCCTTTAAACATTAATTTATTAAGAATGAATCATCTTGTTAAAAAGAAACCTACATACCAAAATTGTTGATCTAATTAATCAAAGACAGGAGGCAAAACTCCTTTTATGCATTCACACCCAGATCCTGATATCGCAATTTATAAGTTGATTAGAGTAAACTTATAAGTAAATATCAAGATTTACCTTGGTATCCAAATAGGACTTGCGTTAATTTCTACAGGAGCGGTCTCCGAAGGAGGTGATCTAAGAGGTAAAGTTTTTGTACGTTGTAAAGTCAGTCTAATGTCTTTAAGTGCAGCTTCCACACTCGGAGAATCAGAAGAGGCATCTACACTAAGTCTTCGATGAGGTTGTGGAGCAGGTGGTGGTGGAGTGCGTTCACACGCTCCACCTACAAACAAGAAAACAATCAATAATATCAATGTAATGAAAATGTAATATTTTCCAATACACAGCTGACGATATGTTAAATGCCGATATGTGTTTTTGTAACGATATGCTTAGAACCTTATTAATGATCTCTTGTTACTTATTTACTAATCTATAAAATATAAAATATATTTAAGTTTAATAAATTATACTAGAACATACTGATAATTAATTAAAAGAAAGAAATATTTATAAATTAAGACCCAGACCACTCATGGGAATTTTTAGCTTGCATAAGTGCACCAAAGTTTTTATTTTAAATAATATTACAACCCATGACATAAAGTGGTTCTGCAAACTTTAATCTTCTGCGTTTGTGTAAGTGATTAGCGTTTTGTCTGATGTTGTTGCAATAACTATACTGGTAACACAAATTACTACATGAGTTACAAAAGTTTTCAAAAAAAGGGATTTATTTCAATAATAAAAATGTTGGCGATTCCATAGGGGGATGATATTTTCAACATTATTAACAACTAGTGGACCAAGCATGCTTCGCTGTTGCTTCGTTTAATTTAAAGGGTGGTTATTACATTGAATTAAGTAATCGAACTGCAAAATGGTTTTCATGCCACTTAAGAATGCACTACACAAATTTCGATTTATAATTTGCAAACTTTCATAGATAATATAATAGACTGTTTGTTTTCTTTTACTTAATCTAAAAAAAAAAAAACTGATAGTTTTGAAGAATTGTAAAAACCTGATTTTAAATTAGCACAACTGGTGTAATAAACGTGTTTTGGTTGATTGTAGGCCTATCCTAAAATTATGTTAAGTTTTTGATCCAAACCAGCTGTTTTATATATATTATGTAACAACCAATGTTTGAATTGAATTAAATTATATATAGTAAGCATTTTTAGTTGTTTTTTGTTATTGTTTGCTTTAAGTTGGTCAATCTAACCTAAAAATGCTGTTGGGTTTGAAGAATAATAAACCGATTATAAATGCTAAGTAATGTTGCTTCGGTAATGAATGTAAACAAACATGACGTAAGCTTTTTATACAAACAGCTGTTTTTGTGCGCTATGGTCTTGAGTCCATACAAAAGAAGCTGTTTAGTTTTTTCCAAATTTGAAATTTTTTCGAGAAACTTTTCAAATTCTTCTTTATATAAAAACCTAGTTCGGATTATTAAGAACATTTTATAACAAAAAAATAAACAAATTGGTTTAGCCGTTCTCAAATGATGCGCTTACAAAGGAACAGCAATTCATTTTTACTTTCTCCACGCTATACGTAGTATATGGAGAAAGTATTGTTTTCGTAAAAATGTTCGAATTTGAATTTTTAGTTGAATTATCTGTTTTGGTGATCCCAGAACCCCAAAAAATTGTTTAGTGCAATTATCTGTGTTGGTGCTCCCTGAACCCAAAAATATTTTTAGTGGAATTTTTTGTTTTGGTGCTCCCTGAACCCAAACAAGTGTTTTTAGATTGGTGTCTGTCTGTCAGTCTGTCTGTATGTATACACGACCAGAGAGGACACTATTGGTCCGATTTTCATGAAATTTGGTATGTAGGTACTAAACCCTAATATCTCCAGGCGTTTTTTTCATTTTTTTTAATTTTTAATTTTTAAGGGTAATTTACACCTAAAAACCCATAATAAACGACAAAAATGCAAATTTCTCAAAAACGGCTCTAACGATTTTGATCAAATTTTCAGTATTTATAGTGCTTAAGATGCCAAACAAAATGACACCACCCGCTTTTATCAAAACTTCGTCGTTTTATAATTATGGGGAAATGTTTAAAAATAAACAAGTTTGTGTTGTCAATCTAGCATCGCGGCGGCGGCCGTACGGGGTAGCACCATGGTAGCGAGCACGGCCAGTAATTCAAAGGTCGCGCGATCGAATCCCGCCTGGGACAATAATTTTTTTATACGATTGACGTAGGTAGAATATTATTTTTTTTGTTTTGTTCTAAAAAGTAGTAAATAAAATGATTAAAAACAATATTATTTTGACTACAGTAAGTTGGGAGAAAGTTTGTGTCAGTTAACTGATACCGTTTATTATTATATAGATTATAGCTTTATTGAAATATTTGATAATTTGTAATGCATTGTTCCTTCTACCTCCATAAATATAAAAAAATATATTTTGCCTATTAAGATAGTCATAAACACACAATTTAATTAGGGTACATTTGTACAATGTTTTTCCTTTTTTAACTAATTTTATCTACAACTATGGAACTATCTTGTAATTAGATTGACAAAGGATATTATATTTAACCTCTTAACACAGATATTACAAATTAAAACATTTGACTTGTTTGTAAAAAGTGATAATGAATAACTTAGTTTTCACTCACTTAGAGGATCTAGTGATTCAAGATCAATGTCCGCTGGATCAATGATAGGAGCTGGAGATTTTTTAATTTCAATTTTTTCTTCTGCTCCAGTCATCTTCCCATTAATAGTAACAGTTTGTCTGTTACTTCTTTCAACAATTTCTCTTTCAATTTCTGTAATCTGCCTCTTCATTAATAGTACCTAGCAAAAATATTGCATGTATGAAACAAAAATACATTTCATGTAATACATACAAGGGTCATTTAACATTAAAGAAGCAAATAGCATCAGAGAAATCAAACAATTTATTTAATCAGACTTTACAGTTTTTACTTTTTAAAATAATTCACAACAGCATTCCTATATTTGTTTTAAAAAAACTAAAAAAGTATACTTACTGCAAAGAAATTTTTATATCCTTGTCGAAGCTAATTTTGGTACTTAACCCTAGAAGCCATCAAAACCTAATAATTTAGCAAGGCAATTTGAGCCGTATTGCAGTGCAACTTTCAAACATAATTTTTTTTTATTATACAAATTATATCTGCTAGGATCTATGAAATAAGATTTAGTACAATTTTCTGCCAATCCTAACGTAACACTTTAACTTAAGTTTGTCGACGCGTTTCGGAGTTTCTCCATTATCGAGACCTATTTCAGTACTAAGTGTTACGTTAGGATTGGCAGGAAAATTGTACTAAAACTTATTTCATGGATCCTAGCAGATATAATTTGTATAATAAAAAAAAATTTGCTACATAAAATTTGTTATAACTTTCAATCAATAACTGCTAAATAAGGGAGAAGCAAACTCTAAATCTATGGTATAAATTACTTGTTTATCAACAGTATAAATAGAAAGTCAGGACTTTACCTTTACAATGATGCTAAATAATATTTAACTCAGTTCTGTTGTTCTATGGCCATCCCTCTATTTTATAATATATGTTGACTTTTGCCACCAAACCAACAATTTTAAACATCAATTATCGACGATTGACAGGTCTAGGGTTAACGGCTCGTTCAGTGGACCAAACAAGTGGAAATAATGGGGCTATAAAGAGAGTAAAGTACAGTTGATGGTATCACATTTTAACGAAGATATGATGGACAGTATTATCATACTGGTTGTGTTCGCTGAACTTCTTTCATCATAAAGAAAGACCTTAACAATCTGGAAAACTGCCAATGTATTTTTCTAATGTTGGTTGAGTTTTGAACCTTTTCTAGAATTGCTTTTCCTGTGTTTCTACTTCATAGTTTGTATTCTGACTCCTACATAAAGCAATGTTTCAACTATGTACACACTTGAGGTCTTATCTCTGTGATAGTTGCCCAACTCTCTTGAACCCATTTTACATTTGTGTGGTCCTTGAGCTTTTGGCTGATATTACTATGAACTTGTTTAACTGTAGTCTGTGGGTTTTCTTGGATGAGGATGTTCATGGGAGTTTCAAGCGGTGGAGTTGAATCTTCAATACTTTTGCAGAATGGTGCTCGCCAGTCACTGAAGTTTTTTATGTTTACACCATATTTAAAATATGTTTACCTACTGATAAAAAAAAGGCTACAATTGATTAAGCTTTGTCTGTATAGAATGTTGATGGGGTTTCACCTTTAAAAAAATTGCACATTGTTCAACTGATTTGGAAACAAGAATTTCTTCATTGCTAAATGAGAATTTGAGGTTATAAAAGAACATAATTCTAATGAAATCGGTAATCAGAACGCTTTACTAGGATGTCAGCTTGCACTTTTGAAGCTGTATTCGTCCTAGCAATGGATTTTCTTCTACATCTATTTGCCTCTTAAATTATTGACTGACTCTAGTGTAATTAATTTTTAAAAACTAATCAGTTAACACTTTTCATGCACATATTATCGATCCACAAACAATAATGTTTATTGTATACAATTTCATTTCTTTTGATATTTTTAGACACAATTTACTAATTGTAACTTCTAAATTAAAAGTTTACTTACAGTAGGATTATTATTGTCCGTGTCAGACGTATGACCTGAAGATAACCCATCTTCAAGTACAGGCATTGAGGAGTAAAGGTTAGGACCTTGAGGTCCAGGCCGTGGAGGTTGAGGAGGAGGGTCCACAGCAAGGAGAGAGGAAGCCTCACTATCACAGTTGGAGTCACAGTCTGTAGTCTCAGGAGAAAGGGTAAAATTACGTGAATGCCCGACTGCCTGACCTCCCACTTCTGTCTCTAAATCTTCAGTAGATCCTCCACAACTTGACTGTAAGCCAAACACAATGATCAATAATTGAAATTTCAATAACATAAAGTGCCGATATTCTACAAAATTAAGTTTGAACAATTAATTGATATGTTTGCAAGACTAAAATATTTATATTCTTTTAAAGAAACTATAATATACTGAAATTTCAAATTCAGTCTTATTAGATTATGAAGTTTTTACTTTGAGCTAGATCTGCTCAGATAGAATATCTTTCAGTTAGTATATTTCAGTAGGTAAATATTGTTTCTTTGTTCCTTCTTTAGACTTAAAAAAAGTAGTTAAATTAAGTATTTGCTGGTACGTTATATTGTATCCTTGTACTCAATCTTTTAATTATTTTAGAAAAAAATATGTTGATCGTCTTTTAACATTAAAAAAAATTGTTGAAAATTATGAATTCAAACCATTATAAAAAAAATATGTTAAAGCACGTCAAAGATGAGCAGAATACAACTGAGACAAATTTAAAATCCTGGGTAACAATTCACACACATATAATTAATAAGAACAGAAAATATCATAAATCAAGACAAATGATAACAACCAAGCACAAAATAAATAATTTTAAAATGACTATGATAATCAGTTTAATTTTAGTAAATTTTGAAATTTGAATAAGAAGAAATTTAATGGCCATTACCTAATCACAATGATTGCAATATTGCTTTAAAACTTTAACATGCTTATTGTTTTGCGATGACTTTCAACAAAAACTCTTGGTAAAATAGGATTAACAGGCAAGGCTGCACTATTTATTGAGTAAAGCATAAACATAAAATTATAAGTTGAGGATAAAGAAACATATAATATATTTGTTGTACAAAACATTTGTTAATTTTGTACCTCTAATTAGATTTGTACCAAGTTCAATTACAAGAAAAATGACAGGATCCCTCAGTTGACTAATGTAAGTATTTTTTCAAAAGGAACAGAGAAGTCTTGATTGAGGAGGGGGTTGTATGCTGGCGGCCCCACTAACTTTTAAATAAATAACAAGGTTAGACATAGAAATCTTGAGTTTATTCAAATCATACATTTTAAAGATAAAAAAGAAATGAAAGATATCTCTAGATGTACAAATTATAAATAAACAAATTGAAACCCTTACCCTTTGATAACTCATCACTCTATAATAAGAAATGCTTATTTGAATTTATGTGTAATAAATGTTATAATCTTTAGTTTAATAAGTGAAAGTTATATTTAAATTAAATGATACACATAGCTAAATTTATATGTAATGAAATTGTATTCTAATCTATATATATAAAAGCGAAATACCACTCACTCACTGACTCACTCATCACGATTACTCAAAAACTACCGAACGGATTGAAATGAATTTTGGTATATAGCTTCCTCTAGGGCCATAGGTGCTTACTAAGAAAGGGTTTGAAAAAATTCGAAATTTTAGGGGGTTTTGGAGGGATCAAAGTTATTAAATCACGATTTCTTCAAAAATACCAAACGGATTGGAATGAAATTTGGTATGTAGCTTTCTCTAGGGCCATAAGTGTTCACTAAAAAAGGGTTTTAAAAAATGAAAATTTTAGGGGGGTTGGGGGGTAAAAATTACTAAATCACGATTTCTCCAAATTACCGAAGAGATTGGAATGAAATTTGGCATGTAGCTTCCTCTAGGGCCATAGGCGCTCGCTAAAAAAGGGTTTAAAAAAATTCGAAATTTTAGCGGGGGTTTGGGTGGGATTAAAGTTATTAAATCACGATTTCTTCAAAACTACCGAACGGATTGGAATGAAATTTGGTATGTAGCTTCCTCTAGAGCCATAGGTGCTCACTAAGAAAGGGTATGAAAAATTTCAAATTTTTGGAGGGGTTTGGGGGGATCAAAGTTACTAAAATCATAATTTCAGATCTGTATATATAAAAGCCGAATACCACTCACTGACTGAACACTTAAAAAGAATACAATTACGTTAAAAAGACTGAAAATACCAACCACCACGGGCAACGCCGTACGGGTCAGCTAGTTATAAACACATAAAATACAATCCCAATAAGTTGATGTAACACACAATTAATTACAATAGGTACTAAAATAAGCTTCAAATTATTAAACATAAGATTTAACGTCTTCAATATTCCATTTTTTCGTTGTTGAACGATGGGAAACCTTAAAAGAAACTTGAGAATGGCTCAAACCATCATTCAATGAAGAAAAAACCGGAATATGGAAGACGGCAAGTCTTATATTTAATAATTATTAATATATCAATATTTAGAATGGTGACTAACAATTAATTGTTATAAGCTTCAAAACTGGTGTGTGCCAAATATTGCTATACTACTAACATTACAACATAATATTTATACTTTTTTATTACATAATTTACCATTTTGTTTCTATATATGTAATTGCTGTACATAATATGCACATTAAAAAAATACTAATAATCATACAATTAGGAATGAACAGCCCTTTCATTACAATGCTCACAGATTATTAATTAAAATATTTGTATATACCTTAGTTCATATTTTTTTCCTAAAACACTATTTGAGTTTTAATTTTAACTTAAAGTTAACCTTTAATAAACACTCATTGCAAGGGAGAAGTATAATAAAAATAAATAACGATACATAATGCCTATGAAAATAATAAACCTTAAAAAAGAATTCAAGTTATTTTAAGCGAGATAAATTTAAACTATAGTGAACTTTGATATAATAGACTTTTGATTTTGATATAACAAACTAGCTTTGTATCCTAACTATTGTGCTGCACTCTACAGAAAAATGCTATGATGTCATAGTAACAGCATGAAAGGATAGGCTATTTCTGTTGCCTGTTTTAATTCCAATTGAACTGTCTAGGTGCGTTAACATGTTATAGTTTTAATAAATGCTTTTAATTTTTGGTTGCTCTTAAGTTACTCAATATAGCCCAGGCAACAGGTACTTTTATCCGGAAAAAAGTGCAGGACAGATGAAACTTGGTAATATAGAACATTTTGACATCCTAAAAACATACTAAGTTTGTGACTGGTCCTTTAAGCTTACGCACCCATCTTGAAAAATGGTGGCAAAATTCCAATTTTTTCCAAATATATTCAGTTTGGTCCTAAGAAAAAATTTGTAAAAAAATTATAATGGATTAAATTCTCTAAAACTTTTGTTTCAAACATTTTTTCGAGAAATAAATAGTGTTTGAGTTAAGTGCCACCAAATGTGTTGTTGGGTATTTTTATCTTTATTAATATTTTTTAATAATAATAGTTATTCCTAAATAAGAAATTTATGTTAATTTACATTCTTACAATTGCGTACGCACTTGTTTTTGTAATCATTTATTTTAATCCTGGAATGATGTTTTACTATTTGTTTCCCTTCTTTCCACAAATAAAGTGTGGAGAGATACGTATTTCATGTGGCCTACTTATGCCACATTTGAAAGTATTTCGATGTAACAGGCTTTCATTACATCAGACATTGCAATTAGTCTGTTATATCAAACATATACTATATTAGTGACTATCCTTTAAGATAATTTTACTCTAAATGAAAACTGCAACTCCCTTTTTATAATTTGCCTTAAATCACTATGTAAATTTATATACATAAAAATCATAATTTCGTGAAGTAGAAACACACTGCCATCATATCACGTGATGTCATGGAATCCAGGTTATGAGTGAAAAGTGTTGTTTCGCTTGGACTGGTATATCAATGCACTAGAATTACGCTGTAGTCACCCCACATCACTTGTGAAATCAAGTGATAAAGATTTGGGCTCCCACACCTTTGGCTCACATATTTAACACATCATTCCAGTTCAGTTTTGTTTTGTGAAAATGGAAAATATGTTGATTAAAAAGGTTTGCGAGCATGAGTGATTACATAATGTCAAATCAACTCAATAACGAGAAGCCATTATCTGAAAATTTGGAGTTCAAAATACCAGGAAATTATTAAGTCGTTGTAAAATAGGTATAATTTAATTTATTTTTCAAAATATCTGCTTAATAGCGTATTTAGTGTTTTAATGTTTACTTCAATAAGCTAATTTAAATAATAAAAATCTACCATGCTCATCCGAAAGTACACATGGAAACGTTAGCCATCTTTCCTTAACTCAGGCACTAATTCATGAAATTTGCCTAGTTCTTCTCTTTTATTTCGTGTACCTATACCAG
>JAGFPH010004354.1:73476-86152 GCA_018207615.1 Philaenus spumarius | reverse complement strand
ATGAAATTTGCCTAGTTCTTCTCTTTTATTTCGTGTACCTATACCAGTTTCCGACTTCGATGGTTAACTAGCAGCTACAAATTCTTCCACTCTGAAGAACTAGTTAAGTCGGCGCATATTATAAGTTATGGTTTCAAGACAAGAACTAATAAAGAAATGATTGACAAAACTGTTTCATGGTGCCGATGCTTAACAGCAGTGTACTTCTAAGCATCATATCATGGTAAATATACTACAGTGCAACAGCAGACATGACGACAGTGTGTTTCTACCTTTTTTATCTTAAGCTTAAAACAAACAAAAATTCATAAAAAACATTTTCTTCATTCTCATTTTGTTTTCTAAATGATATTCACAATTTAACATGAAACTTTTTTTAGTCATTTATGAAAAATTTACATTAAATTTATTAAGTACAGTACAGTCTCGCTAATCCGGTCTCCGATAATCCGGACGTCCGGCTAATCCGGACGGCCCTAAAAAAAATAGAAATTGCAGTATTTTACTGGGTACAGTACACGCAATTGTTGTTTGCCGAGAGCGAAAATAGTTAAGGGTTCATTTCGTCCTTGGCTATTTTTAGCGTGAAGAGAAAGCTCAGCCGAGGATAGAAAGGGTCGGCCAATTATCTTTTGTCCCACAGTAGTTCAAGGAAGTAACTCACTTCACCAGCTCGCCGCACTTTACCTGACTGCAGACTGTCTAACTATCTGTTGAATCAACAGTCCCTTTTTGATTTGTTTCTCGTTAGACGTCTGGAGTGAAATTTTCAGTGCGCCCTATTCATTTACACTGTGGTTTCAATAGCTGAAAATGCTCAAAAATCTTTGAAATTCGACAATCTTACAGTTTAATAGTGTGGGACGCTAATGGTGTGTTTACAATTTTAAAATAAAAATGTAAACTACATTTTTATTTTAAACTGAAAAGCTACATTTTCTGAAAAGTATTTTTTGAAAAAATTGGCTATTGTAGTTTCTATCATACAACAGTTAGAACACGAGCTTCGTTTCGCGGGTAATGTGGCAACATGTACAGACGGCTGGCCTTCGGCTCGCGACTTACATCCGTCATATTGTGTGAGTATTTGACTCTAAAACTGGCTTCACTCTTGCGTTCGACTTGACCAGTCTATTTAATTCTGTGGTCGCTGATATTTACTGTATACTGTATTACCAAAATACCGGTTTTAATACGTTTTCTCACTAAAAACACAAACGGTATACATTTCATGTATTTTTTAGGCTTTTTCCGTCTAATCCGGACTTTCACTAATCCGGACAGGGTCCGGTCCCGTCAAGTCCGGATTAGCGAGAATGTACTGTACATGTTTTATACATGTCTGTAATCAAGCACTGCAAAATGCAATACCTGTGAAAATGAATTGAATAACTCATAAATCCTCAGCTGTGCACAAACTAAAATTATCATAATAATAATAATAATAATAAAGTATTCTACTATGTGTGTTAGGGTTCAACACGTTATTGGTACATTAATCTTGTCAGAGATGGAACTGGTACTGCCTGTATATTTTTTAGGAGAAGTTCAACACCATTCTTTACGTTCAGTACCGGTACAATACATAACCATTTCACAAAGTTTCTTTCTTTCTGGAATTATCCAATCATTATATCACATTCTTGAGCCCATTCATAATGTTTAAAAGTTTCTCTCACTTGTTGGTAGGCGTCAGAGTATTAAGTCTCTTGATACACTCTGGTTTTTCTTAGATCATGTTTGTACCTCAATACTCTCTATATTTGTAAAACTTTTGGTGGTTTGCTATCGTACAATTATGAGTTATATCTATTAATTCATTCTCCAGAGTGACGTTAATTTGAACTATATGAGCATAAATTATATATCTAACTTTGACCAACCGACTAACACTTGCTAGAATACTGTCAGATCTCTAGTTTCAGGGTTACTGTTACCTTCACACAGTGGCGCACCGAGGATTTGGCTTTGGGGGGGGGGGGGGGGGCGAAGGTCAGGTCAGAATATATATATATTCAACAAATCCTAAACGGATGAAAATTCTTTAACCTATCACAAAGTCTGAAACATTATATATTTTTTTAAAGTGAATGGTGATGGGCTTGAGTCAGACAATAGTGCAATATAAACATTCTTTCCGCAAGATCACCCCGCACTGACCTTGAGTGACAGTCTAGCCAGCGCCCCAGCATGCTACCTTTTAGGGCCACGTTATACGAGCGCTGATAGCGCTGCGTTTTCAACGTCGCGTTGATGTCAGTTAATTGGGTAAATGGAACTACTGTGGGCCATGTTATACGAACGCTATCAAAGCTAACGAATTTAGGTTACCCGGCGTTGAGCGTTGCCAATGCGGATTGATGCGGGCGCTATCAAGGCCGAACAAAGTTATATCCGCAGCTACCAGAGAGGCCTCAGTAGAATACCTACTAGAAAGTACTTATTTTTTATTTCAAAGTGATTATTGTGTACTTCAAAATGTACACGAGCGAGCCGAGTCGACACGGACGGAGTCGATTTTTTCCACGCTCTGACAGAATACCGGATCGGGTCTATTCGGCTCCGCTCCACGCGGGTTGGTTATAGATATAGCCACAGGTCAAAACCAGAAAGAACGTTCAATCTCTTCCACTGTTCGTCCATGATAATTTAGCAATTCATGATAGTTGTGGTGAGGTGGAATTCGCGCGCATCCTTCCGACACATGTCGGAACGGTGCAGGTCTGTTAGATTTATCCACTGCTACGGATTTTCGCGACGGACTGGGTCGGCTCGACTAAGCTCAGCTTGTGTAAGTATAGCTGAAGCTTGATACACGATTTGAAAGCACTGGGTGTATACCCCACCGTCTAGCCCTCCTGATACACAATTCCTCATATGTTTCTATTATTTATAAAACACCTAGACAGAATGACTGAATGGTTTCCATTTTGGAAGTGAAGGACGCAACATTGACAAAGCTTCAAAAATGCTTTGTATAACATGAGACCTACGTTACCAACGTCGCGCTTTCAACATCGCGTAAAACTTGGGAATTTAAAGCCCGGTTTTCGGCATTATCAACGCGGCGCTAATCAGCGCTCGCATACCGTCAAACTCATGAACCAGACCGCCGAGACTCAAACATCACTGTAAGAAAATCATGATTGCCTAGGGTAAGAATCATATTTATTTAAAAAAGAACGATTATTTTTTCGTGACCACATCACGAAATTAATCATAAATAATGTAATTTTTAATTGAATATCGACTACGTATTCAACTATCGATTAGTTTAAAATACAATCCACATTACTAAAAAGACCTTCTGGGGGGGGGCAGGTCCCGTTCGTCCGCCCCGTCAGTGCGCCACTGCGAGCATTTTTTATAAATTATTTACATAAATTTGGCAACTCAAACACAATTGTAGGTGTGTTTAGTATTACAAAAAAAAAAAAACACTGAGTAATGTTGAAAAAGTAAATGTAACCTGAATTTTCACAACCTACAGCTTCATAATGTGTAGCCATGTAGTTTAAATCTACATTATCTAAAATGGAGCTACATAAGTATGTACAGAAGTATAAACATAACATAGGCATGACAACATGAAGAATACATGCAATAACAATGAAGTGGACAATAACAAAAGTTTTTACATTTACTCATCTTGTGGATAAAACATCTACTCTCCATTAACAGTGTGATTGCAGTATAGAAAAGATAAATTACCTGTCACAAGAAATGTCGGAGGTGAACGTTGAATTATCAATCCTTTACGTTGAATTTTTTCTTCTTTAATTTTAAGCCACAAAATGGGTGATAATTTCTGTTTTAATTTCTTCCATTCCTTTCGAAATTATGTATCTTTTAGGTTACAACACAAGAACTTGTCAAACTGGCATGCGAAACAAAGAATATCTTCTACAACAGCATGCATTACCAGCTTTCCCGTTGATCTATCACGATCTGTAGTTCTATTCTAGTTGGAATCTTTTAATTGTGATCCATTAAATATTTTGTCCTCAGACGATCTCCATAAAATCCTCGCTTCTTACAACTTGTGCTTCTTTCAACGTGTTTACCATGCAAATGCGTATAAAATTGTAATACCTGAAGTGTGAGCAGATCTAAAGTTGTATCATCGTTAGGTTTCCTCGGAGACTCTGAGTCGATGGCTTCTTGTGCTGTACCTTTAGCAAGTCGAAGTCCAACATATGAGTTGCCACTTCCACCTGATTGTCTTCTTAATTCATAATCTAAGTCCTGTAACACTCCTCAACTTAGCTAAATTCTGTCCAACATGATGTGGCAATAGTCAAAATTGAAGATATTCCTGTGTTATAGCCACCGGACCACATGTTTATAGTTAAATAAATATTTGTACCTGTGTACCCGTCTGTGGTCTGTAGATCACCCCTTAAAGGCTACCGCGGTTTCAAAAAACTAAGTTTTCATCATCAGGCTCAACACAATATGTCGGATTATTTCATTAAGTCGTCATAACATATAAAACGTAAAAAAACACACAACACAACACAACACATCACAAGTACAACACTGAAGTTACGTTCGAAAACTGATTATCGCGAGAAAATGTGTGCGATGCAAGCACCGGTCGAATCGTAACTGTTGGGACAAGGTTAGGTATTGAATTAACTCCCTCCCCGCTCTTATCAGTTGTGACGAGGTTCCATTACGAAGTTATCTCGCCCTTGTTAGTTGTTCTTAATGCGATATCGTAAATTAAATTGGATTTGAAAGAAAGTTTGGTGTTAAGGACATTGTGAGGATCGGTTTTAACACCTTTATAAATTTCAAATTCTTCCAACGAATCCATATATTTACTCTTATTACAAAAGTTTAATATTTCTAAATTGGTTTGGATGTCGGTATAGTTATGATCATTATCAATGAGGTGTTCAGCGAAACTAGAGGTTGTTGTGAAAGATCTCTTAGGCAAGTGTTCTTTAAAGCGTTTTTTAAATGACCGGGCTGTTTGTCCTATATAAAAGCTGGGGCAATCGTTACAGGTTATTTTATATATACCGGTTTTATCATTTTTGTCTTCATTTAAGCGGTTTTTAGAAATATTTAAGAAGGATGATAATTTATTGGACGTTCTAAAAGATACGGTGACATCTTCTTTAGCCAGTTCATATTTTAAGGTATGGCTTAAGGCCGATCCATATTCGGTGGAAACATAGGTCTGTTTTTTCCTTTTTTCAGGTGTTTTATTTTTATTATTTGAGTGTTTTTTAAGAATTTTGTCAATGTCAGAACTTTTGTACCCATTGGAGACAGCTATATATTTGATCGTGTTAACTTCCTGTTCATATTTCTGTTTGTCCATTGGTATTGAAATTAACCTGTGAACAAAACTATGGTAGGCTGCCATTTTTTGATTAAGTGGGTGGTGAGAATAAGCGTGTATCGTTTGGTTTGTAGTAGTAGGTTTTCTGTAGATGTTAAAGTTAAATTTATTGTTTACTTTAGATATCGATAAGTCTAATTTTTTTTTTTTTTACCTAACCTTGTCCCAACAGTTACGATTCGACCGATGCTTGCATCTCACACATTTTCTCGCGATAATCAGTTTTCGAACGTAGCTTCAGTGTTGTACTTGTGTTGTGTTGTGTTGTGTGTTTTTTTACGTTTTATATGTTATGACGACTTCTAATGGAATAATCCGACATATTGTGTTGAGCTTGATGATGAAAACTTAGTTTTTTGAAACCGCGGTAGGCTTTAAGGGGTGATCTACAGACCACAGACGGGTACACAGGTACAAAAATGTATTTAACTAAAATTGAAGAGTTTATTTTTATGAACTAAAATCTAGAATTTCCCTAGTGTATTTTTTTCAAACTGACACACACACACACATATCATTTATTTAAAATATTAGAATGTAGATGATAAGAATTGTATAACTCTAAATTTTATACATTAATTTTACATATTAAACATTAAGATTATTGTTGTCTTGCCATTTCTTGGTTATATATTATGACTAGATGTTTTTTAAGATTTATAAAACATTTTGAAAAGGGCTGATGTTATAATAGGCTTTTTTTAGATTTTTATAGAAATAAAAAAACTCCACAATTAATTTGGATTTTTAACCTGCACTTTGAAGAGTATTTAGAAAGATAGCATATTGAGAAGACCATAGATTTGAGGAGCATTTACTTACACAAGAAAAATAAATTAATGAAATGAAATTTTATAATATATACCGTTGTAAAATTAAACATAATCGACCTTGTCCTTTCATTGAATACATGGCAGGAGAAAGAACAAGAAAAGATTCACAGTCATTGAAAACAAGAAAATACCAGAAGCTTTTCAACCTTCATTTCAACAACTGAAATAAATATAGATGTGGTGAATTTTTTTTTAAAGACTTTACTTTATTCTAGTTGGACAAATAAAGACGGAGGATCAGTAAACTAACAAGAATTAGCAAAAATTATGGTTTAAGTGAAATATTTCACAAACTTGTTTTTCATTTATATAATCACGGGTGTATGGGTTATAACAGTAAATTGTAAAGGGTTTTCTTAAACATTTTTTATTATTAGAGTTGTAATGATTATCTATATACAGATAATCGGTTAAGATTGTTTTAGTTATAGATTTAATGATTTTATATATTTTATTAGACTGGTACTAAATACAATTTCTACTTTACTATGAGATTTAAGAAAAATAATAGTACAATCTCACAATCTACCTGACAGACCTTAGAACTGTAGAAGTAATTATAATAGCAAGACAAAATCTGAAGTTTAATGTAACCAGAAAGCTATAAAATGTAATTATTAGTTAATTAAACATGTACAGTTTATAATTTTAGTTCACCTGAAAAGGTTGCTGAGTGAGCTGCTTATCTGAAGGCTTAAAAAATTCTTCTAGTACTTTACGTGTCTCCGAGAACTCGTACAAGTAATCAAACGTTGAATGTACTGAATGTGTAGCTGATGCAGAGTGTGGGGGTGTAGGTGTCGGACTAGTACAACTTTGTTCTAATTGCTCACTCTCCAGTTCATCACCACTAGCAGGTACAACTCTCTAAAGAAAGGTATAATAATTAAAATGAGACTAACACCAAACTTTACAAATGACATGCTGATAAATTCAATAAGAGATATTTATAGGGATTCTTTTTCAGCATGATTTTATCTGAAATTTACCACTTTTACCAACCATCATTCTAGTCCTTAATAATAGTAAAAATTTTGTATTCGTTACTCTAAAATAAAAGAAAACTAAGAAAAATCACTAAACAGTTTTCCAACCGTTTGCTTCTGAGACAAAAACAAACGTTTCAACAACTTTGTACTTGTAAATACACTACCCAGATATTCTCTTGTTAGTTTAATTTACATGGTATAAGAGAATGTATTTCATCCTTTGTTCATTATAAATGTTACAACATGAAAATAAAACAGCATTTAAACATACACAACATGCTTGAGGATAGCAATTTTTCAATTTGGCATAATCTTGAAATACATATTCACTCATAATATTGACGAGTTTTATAATATTACATATTATTAAGATACAACTTTCCAATCTGTCCTAACTTAAAAGATAGATTTTTAACAATGGTTTTATTTAGCACACAAATTGTTGTTTAAATATGTAACAACCATATAAATGTACTCTTTACATAGTAAATATATTTGAGTGAAATATATTGATGAATTTTCCATGAGAAATAACAATCTTGTGTGTGTGGTAAGTAATTTAGATAAAGAAATATTTAGCGTACATTTTGTATTCATAAATAGTTACATAGAAATTTAAGAAGGTTAGTTTAAAGGAAATAAACATTAGTAACTCTTATTGTTTTATATATTTTATTTTATAAATAGGAAGTGCATTGTATACAATGGTAAAATGTAAATATATTATAATTGTTTTAAAGGATTGGTCGGATACCGTTTATCTACTTTTAGCTTTAGCAAAGTTAATTTTATAATGTTATTGTCTTATTAAACCAATTGAAAGTATGGTTAGATATGCAAAATGTTTTTGTTGTTAGCAAACAAGAATATAACTTGATATATTTATTTACTCCTTTTTTAATTACAAAAGTGGAAAAAATAAACTAAAAATTCCCTGAATTTATTAACCTATAAGAGGCTTTGTGTATGTCCTAAACTAATAATGATCACTAAATCTACATATTATTTACAAACATATTAATAACATAGATGGTCGCCACAGAGCACACAGATGAATAATATGTGGACGTAAATATACGGGAAGTAAACAAACTGCAGATTTGAGGTTAGTTTATTTTTTTATAAGATTTTGTTTTTTAAATAGTGAATCAATTATTGTAACTTGTTCGAAATAAAAGTAAATAATACATTTTAACAAATTTAAAGAAAGAATTCATATATTATTATTTTTTAACTTGAAAAACATTTTTTTTATTATCACTTAGAATAAAATTTTGTCTTAACCATTTTTTTTAAACTTTTTACAATCTTTTAAATATTTTTGTATCCTTCGCGTTACAAAATTTACCGTCTAAATGTATTTATATTGGACTAAAAGATTTAAATTTCACTGAAACGAGATTAAGAAGTATTTCTAGAATATAAATTTCTATATATATATAGTTTGGGATATTCTAAGTTTAGAGTTAAGTTAAATAAGTGTTGCTTACCTGAGGAAAACCAGGCCTAGGTATATACACAGAAGGTGATGCTAACAGACTATGAGCGCTAGGCAAGACTGGGTTTTCAGATTGCCTTGGTCCGTACCTCCGAGGTGAGCCTTCATATTCTGCTATCGGTAAACTGCCAATAATACGTGCTACTTTACTTCCTTCTCTTTCTCTTTCTGGTGATATCGATTCACCATCGGATACTGAATTTGAAACCTGTTATTATAAGAAGAGTTTACAAAACAGTTTATAGTAGTAGTAAGATTTTTTTAATCATTCTTTAAGATATTCTTCCACAGAATAGAACACATTTTCTAGGAGGTAGCAAATGAGTGAACTCTTGAAACTGTGGATGTAGACCCTAAGTTGTTAATATTTTCTGGAAGTGTATTAAACAACTTTATACTACCAGAGTAATAAATTCTGCGTTCAAAAAATTTAAGTCTATGGGCAGGATATTGAAAAAGTTTTTGACGGATAGGGTATTTGTGGTAGTGCTGATTAATTTAAAATAAATTATGATTGCTCTTAAAGAAAATTTAAGTTTCATAAACATAAATGCAAGGGAAAGTTAAAATACTATGTTTTTTGAAAAAAGTATACAAGTTTGTAGTTTGATTATAATTTAGATGGAACATTGAGCGTAAAATTCTTTTTTGTAATATTTTAATTGATTCAACACAGTTCCCCCAGAATGCCTCCCCATATCTTAGACAAGAACTGACATAGGCAAAATAAACGGCTTTTATTACTTTTAAACTAGTCACAGAGGAAATCATTTTGAGAGCAAAGCAAACTGATGCCAGTGACTCGGCTAAACCTGAAATATGACTTTTACAATTTAAATTTGAGTCCAGGTTAATGCCAAGAAATTTAACATTATTTGAGCTTTGGATTACTTCCTTACTTTTCATTATATATAATTTAGGATTTGACTGTAAACTAAAATAAATAATTTTTTTTGTCACATTCAGTTTTAAGTTATTTATATAGAACCAATCTTCCGCCATAGACATGGCTAATGCTGCTGCATCAGCCAAATCTGTATAATTTTTGCCAACTACTGTTAAAGTAGTATCATCAGCAAATAATACTACTTTTGCGGGTCCAAAATTTTAAGGCAAACCATTTACATAAATTAGGAAAAGCAATGGTCCCAATATTGACCCCTGAGGAACACCACAAAGGACTACTTCCCATTTAGAATGGTGAGAGTTCAGAGCGCTGTGAGTATAGAGAACTCTCTGTTTTCTCTTATACAGGTATGAACTTATCCAACTATTTGCTTCCCCACGTATCCCATAATATTCAAGTTTTTGTAACAAAATCCCATGGTCTACACAATCAAAAGCTTTTGAGAGGTCACAGAAAACAGAGGAAATTTGGCTTTTCCCTCAATTGAATTTATTACAGTATTTAAAGCAGCAAAAATGGCTGAAGAAGTTGATAAACCATTACGAAATCCAAACTGACTTTTGTTCAATATAATATTGTATTTACTAAGAAAAGAAACGATTCTTTTCATCGTTAATTTTTCAAATACTTTGGAAAAAACTGAGATAAGAGTTATAGGACGGTAGTTGCTAATTTCTTTACTATCGCCCTTTTTAAAAATTGGTTTAACAGCTGAATACTTTAAATGTTCTGGAAATATTCTAGTTTCAAAAGACTGATTTATCAGAACAGATAGTGGTCTTGAGATAACATGAGCACTGGCTTTAATAACTGATGTTGGAATATTATCCCAGATAATAGACTTCTTGTTTTTTCAACTTCCTATAATTTTATAAATTTCTGAAGGACTTGTAGGGTGAAGGAACAAAGAGTTTGGAACTCCGATCTCCTTTTTTTTTAACAAACAGATTGCCTCCCTCGTGTCTGACTTCAAATTTAGATTCTCCGTGACATCTATAAAGAATTTGTTAAAAGATTCCGCAATGTGCATGGGTTGGTCAATTACTTCGCCACCTTTATGCAAAATTATATTACAATTTTGTTTGACATATTTCAGCAACTGTACAAATAAATATAAGTTTGAAGGGATGCAAGAGTTAGTATTTTTTGTGGTATTAATAATTACAAACTTTTAAACAATAAAAATAAAACAGATAATAAAGTTTATGAGAGTGGCTTAAGTTACAAATTACTTACAACGTGTTTCATTCATTATACTAGATGGTGATACAATTACAAGTGATGAAACCAAAATAAATACCTTAAAGAAATGTGCAGGTGGGTGTTGACTATGGTATCCTCCACCAGGTGGACTAGGTGTGCTACCCCCAGAAGACACTGGCCTGGGGTCATTACCTAAACTTGCTCCTCCTACTCTAGCTAGCCTTAATCCTCTCCATCCTTCGTCAATGTCATCAAAAACGACAGCTCCCCCTACAATAACCAAAGGATTTAACAAGAATATTACAATTGTTCAATTATAGTATTAATGAAACACAACAAATAATATGTACAAAATATAAAACTAATTATTGAGTCTTGCCACCAGTTATAAGGTAACTTAATACAAACTCAATAGATAGTTGTATCATTTTCACTTATTTTTTAAAAACTAGTTTCACTGTGGTTAGTTTTGTGTGTTAATTTAAAAAATGTTATGACAAAAAAGTGGATGCAGCAGTGGATCTGTGGATTTAATATAAACTTATCTCTGTGATATTATACAGGGTGTCCCCGAACTCTCTGGACCCCTTTTGTGGATATGTTCCTGGGATCCAGACAAACATATTTTACAATATAAACATGGGTCTACGGGGCTTATTTTTTCGTCTGTCTGTCTGTATGAGTTTTTTACAAAATATTTAATATTTTTAAAAGTAGAAACGATATTGAGCTCAAACTTTGTATACCAATTTGTTGCGTAACCTTTTATCACTGTACCTACGTAAAATTAGAACATTATTTGAAATATTTTCAAAATGGCGGCCGTTTATAATTTTTCATGTCAAATATCTCAAACACCGCTAACTTTACAAAAAAATTATAAGATACAGAAAAGTTTACTTTTTTAATGATAAACACAACGGGTTTTTTATTTTCTGTAGCTCAAAGAATAACAGAGATATTGTCAAAAAAAGGAAAAATGTATTTCTTGGTAGTTGTCAACAATACCCAGAATTACTCTAGAAACAAAATATTTAAAATTTATTATGAGCTAAAATATTCAGTTATTTGCATTATGTACCGGGCACTTCATGAGCTGATTCTACTAGATAGAAATAATGAAAAAAGTTCATATATTCATGGTCCGGAAATGTTTCGTTAGCGAGTTACAGCTGGCGAAAGATTTCACCCATGTTTCAGATTATTCACAGAAACTAATCACTATTGAAATATGTAGGACGTTAATTAAGGCGTGAAATTGAATTTAATTTACGTAAAATGAGCAGATAGATTTAAAAAAATAGGTCCCAGTACTGTAACTGCAGTAATTGTTTCGATATTTGACCCAAAACGCAATATTCGGTCTCAATTCGGACAGAATTCGGGGACACCCTGTATATCCTTACCAAGAAGTTCGACCAAAACTTTCAGTCAATAGCTTACATTACATAGTTTTCATGGTGTTAAATCAACAAATAATGTTATGTGAGTATATAAGGTTAAAGTGAAGATAAAATGTCAAAACTCCTATTGAATTGTTATTAAAACATTTCATATACTTATAACGATGTTTGACAGTTGAGCCAATGAATACAGAACTTATAAGAAGCACAACGCTTATGGAAAATAGTAAGCCTGGTTGGTTGCCGCTAAATCGAGCTTAACGCGGTAGCCTTTAGGCAGTGCTGGCTGAAAATTTCCACCCGTCTCTCTCTCTCTGGCTGGCTCATTCTCTATCTCACTCACACCTGCCGCACCAACGACAGTAGCGCTCTCACTACCTAGCAGCTGCCGCGCTAAGCTTGCCAGATTCAAATAAAACTAGGCTGGATCTTAAATATGGGCGTTGCGCTTCTTATAAGTTCTGTATTTATTGGTTGAGCCTACTCAGTT
>JAGFPH010004354.1:45612-60130 GCA_018207615.1 Philaenus spumarius | reverse complement strand
GTCTTTCCCTCCTTACCAGTTCTTTTCGTCTGAGCTGACCGTTTTCAAAAGTTCTTCAATGACTATAAAAACCACAGTAAACTTTCTCAACTTGTTTATACAACATTTTCCGCTAAAATTTGATGAAAAACCCCATTAATTAAGGTGATGGTGTAGTAAACGATTTATTCAACTAAAAACAGCATTTTTTCACCTTTTTGTCATTTTCTATGAGACTATCTGAGCTATAAGAACCAGCCTTAGCTCAAATTAAAGCTTATTGAATTCCCTATAACTTCCATACTCTTGACTTTTCTGTAGGATGTGTCATTTTGCCGGTATCCATCTAGAAACATATAGAAAACTTAGAATTTTAACTTTTTGGAAAAAAAGGTCAATCTTTGAAAAGCCGTATCTCCGTAACTATTTAACTTACAAAAACGATTTTGATCCCATTTTGTAGAAAATTTAATATACTTTTTAAAAGCTATGAACACGTTTTTCCACAAAACGCATAGTTTAGGAGATATTTTACAAAAACCGAAAAGTGTTCGAAAAAATCACAGTTTTTCAGCCACCATTCTGCTAGCACAGGTTTTTGAGGGTTGCAAATCTGGATTTGTAGTCCCAGTAATGGTCAGAAACACCTCTCCAAAAATCATTAATGCTCCATTTAATGTAGTTCACCCATTTTTTGTGTGACATTTGACTGGGCTATAAGCTCGTGTTGATTTTCCAAATGGATTGACTGTTAATAAGATTTTGTTGATTTTCCCCAGTGAATGGACTGTTAGTAAGCTTATACTGATTTTCCCTAATGGATTGATTGTTAGTAAGCGTGTGTTAATTTTTCTCGGTGAATGGACTTTTAGTAAACTTGTGTTGATTTTCTTCAATGGACTGATTGCTATTAAGTATGTGTTGATGTACCTCATGAATGGATGAATGGACTGTTATTAAGCTTGTGTTGATTCCACTAATTGATTGTTGTTTTGAGAATGTGTGTTAATTTTCCTAATGGATTGACAGTTAGTGAGCTCTTGTGGATAATGTTCATGAATATAAATGTATTTGGTTTTTATCTAACAGTTTTTTTTTATTACCTTTATTGCGGCAAATAAAAAATAGTAGGAATGTATAATAATATTAAAGAACTTGTTTCATATGTTGACCATTCTTTTGTAAACAGTTTTGGGATGGTTGTAACTATATGTGTATAGTCTTAAATTTTTTGAAATGCACAGTTAAATCATGAAACTAAATGCTAACTATCATATAGTACCATTTAAAACATTTGTGCGACAGAAACTTGTGACATGTTCATTTTGGCTTTAAGGAAGGTATTTTATCAAGGAAGCTAGTCTATTTTCTTGTTGGTTTTATTCATAGTTATTATGTTTCTGATAAATCTGTTGATAAAATATTTATACAATTTCTTCAATTAATGTAGGGTCATGTAAGTTTCTTGGTTTTAGTTTTGTTAGAAATTAACTTGATGGTAAGGGTGGCAAGAAAACGTTTACTTAATTCATACTGTATTTAGTGTCTTCTATTTATTTGACAAGTTTATAACTTTAAAAGAAAATTTCGTGAAATTAAACTAGTTTATCTTACATCATCATTACAGTGAAATTTATGTTTTATTTTCCAAAGGTGTTTGCACTGATGAAATTAACCTTTAATTTTATATTTTTGTATGTTTAAATACATCTTGGTCTTGGATCAAAATATAAGTATTTCCTGTTGAAACAAAACATTTTTAAATCATTAAAAAAACTAAATACCTAGAAATAAGTAACGACAATTTAGAATTCATTGTAGCCTATTAGATTGTTTTATTTATAAATAAATGGTTATAATTTGTATGCCTCAACAATCCTTGTTTTTTAATGCTGTATGTTTTGCCGTTTCACTGATCAGCATTTAACATGAAACACTAGATACTTTCGAATGTGTGTTGTTAGTGTCTAGTGTTTTATGTTAAATGTCAGCCTGAAGATATTGTCAGTGAAATGGTGAAACATGATGCATTAAAAAACAAGGATTGTTGAGACATACAAGGTATTCCATTTATTTATAACAAGAATTTTTCTTAACGGCATCTACCTTCATGACCACAATCATTCTTCTCAACAGTGGATAATTTAACCCATATTACCAACAAATTTGTTTCTATAAAAACATACATTAACTAATCAAAGATCTGCAAAGCTGAGAATTATTAATATCAGAAAGGATCACAAAGGCGGTGTAAGCGATTTATGCAAGCTCACGTTAAGTAAACACGTTAAATTTATGCGATTTATTTAAGTAAACACGTTAATTAAAGAGTAAATTAAATGTTAAGTTAATAACATTTTAGTGGCTTTAAAGTTTCATCAATTCCTATTTGGGTGCTGAAACTTAAAATTCTGTTTTTGCAAAGTAACAAATTATTAGTTGTTAATTGTTGAGTCTGTTTCTTCTTATGTCACCAAAAATCTTTAATTTATATACTTGGTGTCTAGAAGGTTGGGTTTAGGTATTTAATTATCTCAATAGCTTCAATCCCATTAGAAATAAATATATTTCAGTCTACTTCAACAGTGAGAGTCGACAAGTCCTTCTATTTATTTTTATTTGATTATAATTAAGGAATGCCTTAAACATGGCAAACTAAACTATTTATTTTACATGCTTAGATATAAAAATTTGCAATGTGTATTTTTGTAAATTAATCTTGTGAATCTTTTTACTATCTGCACTATAAATACATTGATTCTGTAAATACCACCATAGAAATAGAGTTGTATATAATATTTAAGTGTTGGCTTAGAGAGTAGGGTGGGGTGTGGCATCATTTCAATGGTCAAATTCGTTTGCCTGTTTGAGTCCCCACCGCACACATGTCAATACTATATTAACCCACCAACCAAAAATAAGTTTCTTAACTTAGAAAATATTATTTTTTAAACAATTTGTATATAATTCTTGTGTTAATGTACTGATATATTTAATGTATACTATTTTTTTGTTCTTAGAATAAAATACATTTTGACAACTTAATAAATTTCAAGACTTTTGAGATTCATAATTTTTGTATTAATTTAACTTAGCTGCATTTTAATATTAAATTTGTTTCGTTTAATTATGGTGATTATATAAATATGTAAAAATATAAATTTAAAGAAAATCTACCTTCAGAATTGTAAAACGTTAAACAATATGCTCAGTAAATACTTTAAAGATATTATTTGTTAAAAATATTTACGTAATAATCTTTTAAAGCCATTTAATTTTAGTTAAGTACATATGTGTGTATAAAGTTAAAGTTGTGGTTTATTATTATTACTGATCAAATAAATACTTTAGTTTTACAAAAAGCCCATAATCTAATGTAACTATTTGGTTACTAACATAGGCTTAAGTTTTTTTTTCTTTTTCTAATAATATAGTAATTGCGTTGTAGCCACTTTAAAGTAATTTATCTGTTTTCTTGAAGCATTGTATAAAACAACTTATGTAATAGAGTTTTATAAAATACAACTTGTCTATCATAGGCTATTAAATTTTAAAACAGAAACTAAATTTAAAACTGTCAATAAACATAAATGGTTTGCTGGACCGTACTTTTAAATAAAGCTTTACTTTAAAACCAAACTAATTGTATTGACAGCATGATTTATCTCAATAACAACCATTTTGGTTTGTTATTGTTGTAAATTAGAGATTATGACTGTAACATCGTCAACAACTATTATATAGCAGTTTGTAAATTTAAAAACAAAGTTTTTGTAAATAAATGTAGGAAACAAACAGTGATCAAATTGTTTTAATGTAACTATGTTTATGATGATTCATTTTAGTTGTACCCTGCTTTGAATGTACTTCTGCACAAAGCTGCACTTTACTTGTTTAATGTTGCACACTCGACCTAACACATCTACACTTTGCACATGCACTTCTGCCTTTATTTTTATTTTTAGTAGTTTTTATTATAAAAATATTTATTTTATTTGTTCAAATATTTCTGCTTATGTATTTCTTTTTCTTGATTCTATATTATTTTTGTTCACTAAGTGTTCATTTATTGCTTACTGTTTATGGGCTTTTATAGAGTGAAAATATGTACATTAAAAACACAAATTAATAATCAAAATTTTTCGCAAAAAATTTCTGGCGTGAAATTTAGCTGCATTAATTTTTTTGATTCTGTTATTGCATAATATAAAATTCAACAATAATCGTTTTAAATAATAACTTTTTGCGTATAACATATATTTTTAGTTACATTTATAATACTCTGCTCTCATTGGAATTACAGCATTTACTATATTTCTTAATTATTATTTAAATTGAAATAACCATAATTCTTCTTCTTGATGAGCATTTAAAATACAGCACCAAACAAACAAACAAAAATTGCTTATAAACCTTCATAATAATTTTAAATGACTATACAGTCCATATTTATTGTATACTACACTACAAATACAGCTATTAATTTTATGTATTAAAAATTAGAAAGATTAATAATTGAAATATATAATTTAAATCGTATATGGTTGGTGGTGTTAGATGGTAGGTATGTGTATATGTGCGCAGGTGGGTACGCATCATGCAGGCTGTGAATTGGCAGGGTTAGGATTACAAACTTCCGACTCGGATTCTACAGAATTGTCTGACCTAGAAGCAGAGACAGGGCCTTTATGCCCATTGACGGGAGGTAGCAGGTTAGGCCCAGGATCTCTCTTCAGACTACGGTTTCTTGGCTCTGTTGCTGTTGATGAAGAAGAAAGAGCAACTTCTAAACGGAGACTAAAGAAGACAATGGTCGAAGAAGCTGTGCTTAAAATAAAGGTCCAAACCTATTAGTATGTTATGTATATTTCTTAAACATATATCTGCATAGTATATAATATACAATTAAATCAACATTTTCAGAACTGCTATTTATAACCATTTAGCCCTCATATTTACTCACTTCCCTTTTCCCCTACTCTCTATTACCTCACTACAGCCCTAATCTATATTGTAAAGTTATTTATATGACTTGGCGCAACAGATAAAGTGATGTATGGTAAAAGAAAGTAATATTCTAAAGTAATGACCCATTATAACAGAAAACCGTTTATTATTGCGTTCTTTTTAAAATGTTTAAACTATTTCTGGTGGTAATTTATAATTTGTAAAAATAATAATTACTATATATTTATTTAACTTTTTGGTAGTACAGTAGACTCTCAAAAATCCGGACTAATGTGGTGGATGGCCGATCCGGATTCCGAAAAAATTTTTAGATTTTCCGGAGTCGGGCATAAGTCGGTTGTGCGGCCGAAATGAGCGATGAAAACTGCACATACTATCGCCGCCGCAAGTTTGTGAACAGTATTGTACGGTTTTAATAAAAAAATCTACATTACAGTTCCAAACACTTTAAATAAACATAAGAAACACAGTACGTAAAAACAACACTACAAGTTGGAAATTCATTTATAAAACATAACGACTGAAAATTTTATCCTAGAGATTTATTGCAGCAAACTAGAAAAAGAACCTACAACTAACGTAACTGACACATCTGCGCTGAAACTTCCACTGCCTTGTGAATCATAAACGATGTCAATTTCATTGAAACCCGAAGTTACAAAATACATGTCATTTATGCTATGCAAAGTAATCGCGTGGGTATTACCGATTTTTATTTAAAAAAAATATATTCCCAATTAACGGTCCGGATTTATGAGAGTCTACTGTACTTATAACAGATAACAGCAGTACCAGAGTACTTTAAATTTGGGATCAAATGAGTTATATGCAAATCATTTTTATATTGCTTAAACATAAATTCAAATTTGCATGACCTAAAGAGCACTATCATAATGTCTTTTAAGTACAAATTCAATATACAGTTTATTATTATTTCTTTTTTAGATTTGGCATATCACGCTATATAACTTACTTATGCAGCACTATTTTTTTAATAATGACTCACACTTTAAGCAATCACTCTAAATATAACATAAAATTACTTCTGAACTTAAACTGAACGTGTACAAATAAATGCATAGTTTGCATGAAATTATCTACAGAAGCCTTTTCCAAATTTGTTAAAAATGTTTTGCAATTGCAGTTTTTACTATCTTGCTTATTTTGCTACCTAATTCTAACAAATCTATTACTAAAAGGCAAAGTACATCAAATTGATCAGGTTTTCTAGTAGAGGGTTTTCAGATACCTGCTGGATTGTATAGCCAGGATTGTTTTTCATTTTAACAATTTATTAATCTGTAAGGTTAAACATAATTGTTTACAAAGTACTAGATTTATGTAAGGTTAAAAGTTAGGTAATGTTTCAAAATCACTTCATCTTGGTTAGTAACATGTAGTAAGTCCTAACCAATGAGGAGCACTGCATAGCTTTCTGTGTTTGCCATATTAATTAGCCAATTTGTCCAACTATTTTCAAGGCACTGGTGGGAAACAAGTAATTTCCTTTTTCTAGAACAAGGTGTAGTGGCTACACTGGCCATTGGATTTTATTTTTATAAACTTAATAAGGAACTAAAGACACAAATATTGTCTATTTCAAACATTCAAATTAATTCAAAAACTATACCGGTATTCAAAATCTAATGTTCTTATCAAGTGTTTGTTCGATTTATGATACAAGTGAAGCCACAGTTGTAACTGCAGAATAAACAAAGATGAAAATGTAGTTTAAAAAATTAATTTTATAATGAAAATATATCTACGACACTAGCAATATTTGTATTAATTCTGTTATGATTACTATTACTGTTTTCAGTTGGTAAAAATAACACTAAGTAAGCTCATGCATCCTCTCCAGATCGAATAATAGTTTTGGCTGGGCTGATTTTTTTAACAAAGTATATGAGTATAAGAATTAATAAATCTGTGATCTTGTATATACTGTACATATTAAATGTTATTATATTTGATTTAATTTTGGATATGTTGAAGATTATTATAATTGCTTGCTAAAAATGCTCTTGTCGCCTTTACCTTTTTAAAATGATCAGATTAGTAGTAATTCTTACTAGCAATAGATCCATTTATTTATGTTATTTATTTCCTAACCTTAATCTGTACATTTTTTGTTTTGTTGTGTGCTGCTGTTTGGCCTTGTAGGCTTTGGTAAGTAGTTATGTATAACATTGTAATAAACTTTAAAATTACAACTTGGTTTCCTCTTTTCAATTTGTCGTTCCACCTTATTTGCAAAAATTGTTTTCTTTAAAGCTTATCACTTTTCTGAGTAGTAATTAGATTTTTTAAATAGATTTTGCCATCAAATTTCTATTTAATTTTTGTGGACATATTTATTTTCAATTCAGTTTAAAATTTATATTTTGTATAATTTATTTTTTAATTGACAGACAATATTTTCTATAAATATAATAATTACGTGTATTCAATTTATTTGCTTTTTGTAATTTTTATTACTTCAAAACATTATTAAGGCAAATAGTAATAACTGTTACTAAAAGTAATTAACTAATACTTCTAACAATTTGTGTAGAGAGACGCAGAGGTTTTGATTTAATATTAAAATGGTAAATTATTCACTTTTTATTTTCTCTTGAGAAAGGGAGAGTAATGGGATTTACTAATCTATGTATATAATCTGTTGTTAGATTTATTTCTAACAATGTTTTCCAAGTAGTGAACACATATTTTTAACCCTCAAAGTGGCAGACTTAGAGTGCAGTTTTGACTGCAGTCTCTCAGGGGCAACGCAACCCGCTTGAACTTTGCGAAAATTTGCATATATTTGCATAATCGATAATTTAATCCACTTAGAATCATCCAATCACAATAAAACTGGCACCATTGGAAAGGAAATGAATTAAACTTTAATTTTTGTATTTACAACTTTTTCGTAAAACGTATATTTACATATGTAATCATCGTTTTAAAATATGCACATCGGTCTACATCTCTTTCCGTGCGCGAATGTGCATACAATTGTACTGTTATTTCCCACTTCTTCAACGTTTAAGACCATCTCCAATAATATTTCTTTGACAATTATAACGATACCATTGGATTCGTCAAGATTTTATCTTTCTGTTGGTGTCTTCCAATCAGATGTCACTATAAAATTACTATTTTTTTTAAGAATTACTGTAAACCCTTGCGATTGGACGTTTTTCAACCAATGAAACAGCCCATTTGTCAATCGATATTGCGAAGGCACTGCCTTATGTTTTGACAGATTTCTTTACACCATTTTGTAGAGTAAAGTCTGAAGTTTGTAACGGTGGGAAGTAATCCAGAAATAACCGGTTTTTGTCTGTCTAGACGACAGTTGAAATGTACGTTCTGGTGAGAAACTCTAGCGCGTTTGTTCTCACGCTATTCAAATGTCCCGTCTTATACGCAGCGTGTAGCGTAGCGGCTTTTCGTTAGATTGATGTCATTTTGTTATTCAAATAAATATAACTCAAACACTTTTGTGAACTAAGGAAAGACAAGTATACCGTTCTTTTCTTTGATTTATCCTCTACACTTTGTTATAATAATATTTCATTTTTGGGCAAAGCATATATTAGTAAATGACGTTACAATCTAGGCCTAGGTTTGTTACCAGTCGTGTACTTGGAACATAAAAACTGTTTTTTTCAAAATAAAAAATTTGAAATTGATAAATGTTTTTATACAGTTCTATTTAGAACTAAATTACGAAACTTTTTACGCTTACGAAAAAAATACAAAAAATGTTTACCACTTGTTATGTAGGCCTAAAGTTGAACTTTTTCCTTTCGTTACTGAACATTTTTTTTTTCTTGAGCTAATAACTTTTACAATTTCAAAATAAACTAATTTTTAGTGGCATATTTGAATTCTTTGAAGTTTCTTCTACAAAAAAGCTATTGAACACTTTTGGATTGGGGTTCATTTACTATTTTTGGCGAATTTTTAAAAATATGCTTGCAAAACGCTAAAAACGGGCTAGCCAATTTTAGCTTTAACCATGCCAGTTCTAGGGTTAACGTTTAAGAATAAAATAAAAATCTTATCAAACAAACTTTAAACCTATAAGTTGTTAAATTTTATTTGTCTTTAGGCGCCTGAGGGAGAAACACAGCCAAGCACAGAAGTCGATCTTTTTATATCCACAGAGAAAATTATGGTTCTCAATACAGATCTAAAGGTTAGTTCTTTGGGCTAGAATAAGTTTTATTTTTTATACATTGTTTTAAAACTGCATTGAAAAAAACTTAAATTTCAGAAGTTATGGATAAATAAAACAATTGTGCCCAATCTATGGACCATCTTCAGTTAACCATTTATCTTGCCAAGTGTAATTTTCATTTCTGTGTTTCGATCTGTCTAGCCAGCGATCCGTAGAAATTAAATCTTGATTAGAAACCAACATCTTGATTTCAAAGAACTCTAAATGTTATACAATGCTTGGTCAATATCTTCTAAATCGACCTTTCGAAGTTGATTGTGAGACTTTTTCTGACAGCAGCGTCATATAGATATGCTATTTAGCAGTTTAATCGACTGGCCACTTCCGCTTTACAGATTGACACTTCTGTCATCTGTGAAAGCATAGTTGACCACCAAACTTCACCGCCTAAACTATCTACGCTCTACGTCATTTTACACTTATTACTCAATATTATTTTCAACCTAATTTATCAATAATATGGAAGTACTTAGAAAAAGTGAATCGTGGATACCAAATGAAAATTGAACAGACATGACGGCTGGTTTTGGTTATTTAATGAAACATGCTTATGTGACAAGACATATCAAACAAACAAAAATTTCAACCATTAATTATTGGACATATGAATTCTTAAACCAAATAATAAATTTTCAATTAAATTAAATGCAGACAAATAGTGGTGACATTAATATAAAATCAAAAGTTAATACGTGCACAATTTTGTATGTTGATACAATCTTTTCATCATGTGGCACTTAGTATTACTCAAAAATAACTTTGAACCTCCATCATCGAGCGCAATATTTAAATGTGTCAATTTGATACTTTTGATTTTAAGCATTTCTATTTGTGTTTGTATGAATATTATTTCAATATTAATCAATAAAACTATTAATTAATTATGATAATAACTATTATTAATTAGGATGTAAGGACTTGTTCCTAAGTGATTTTCATTCAATTAATGGCTTCCGAAATATTAAAATAAATTAATAAAAAATGTTAGTACAAAACAGAAAATTCAAAATATTTTCTAGAACGCATATATAGAAGGACGTATACAAATACAATACAAATATAATAAAACTAGGGGCTCTGCCCCTGGACGCTTCGCGCCCCAACCCCACCTCGGCCTTCGGCCTCAATGGCTGCTTCGCTTCGCTCGCAGTTGGAAAATTCGCTAAAGAATCTCGTTAATCTTTGGCTCGTTTGTACATAGGTGACCGAGCATAAATCAGCTGTTTTATTTGGCAGGAGACTCAAACTCATTAAATATTATCTCCATAAGATTAACATGGGAAATTTGAAGGATTGTGTGCCGGAGCTCCTTCTCAGGTGAATAAATGATTGATGATGAATTCGCGGCTGAACGGATGATTGGATCTTAAATTTGATGCAAAATCGTTAATTTGAAATAAAATTTTCTACAACTTTTGTATTTAACATTTTTTTCTATCTCTTACCGTTTTCTTGCTAAATGCGCTCAAAGTGGGAAAATGAAGAAATTCAAAAAATCGAAAAAATCGTTCCCGCCCAAAAGGTGCTTCCAAAATTAAAAAATGTTAAATTCTGGCAATTTTCCCAAAATTTTCTCGTCGAGAGCTTTAATTCAAGTATAAGGTTGATGGGGCTCCGATTACGGGAAGTGCCTAATAATTAATGTCAGTGAATGAGTGAAATCTTCTAGCTTTAAGGACGTTGGGAGGAGCATCCCTTCTCGGATGAATAGGGGCTAATTGGATGATTGGATCTTGAATCTGACGTGATATCTCTTCTTTGAAATTTAATTTTCTACAACTTTTGTATTTAACATTTTTTGCTATCTCTTACCGTTTTCTTACAAAACGCGCTCAAAGTGAAAAAATGAAAAAATTTTAAAAATCTAAAAAATCTTTCCCGCCCAAAAGGTGCTTGCAAAATTAAAAAATGTTAACTTCTGGCAATTTTCCCAAAAGTTTCTCGTTGAGAGCTTTAATTCAAGTATAAGGTTGAGGGGGGTCCGATTATGGGAAGTGCCTAATAATTAATGTCAGTAAACAGTGAAACCGGCTAGCTTTAATAACGTTGTGCGGAGCTTCCCTTCTCGGATGAATAGTGGCTAAATGGATGATTGGATCTTAAATCTGATGAAAAATCGTTAGTCTGAAATAAAATTTTCTACAACTTTTTTATTTAACATTTTTTGCTATCTCTTACCGTTTTCTTACTAAACACGCTCAAAGTGGAAAAATGAAAAAATTAAAAAAATCTTTCCCGCCCAAAAGGTGCTTCCAAAATTAAAAAATGATAACTTCTGGCAATTTTCCCAAAAGTTTCTCGTCGAGAGCTTTAATTCAAGTATAAGGTTGAGGGAGGTCTGATTACGGGAAGAGCTTAGTAATTAATGTCAATGAATCAGTGTTACCGTCTAGCTTTATATAAGTAGAAGATACAGTGAACTACTGCGTAATCACTACTACAAAGTGCAAACTTTTCTTATAAAAATTAGCATGAGAAAAACATAATGTACAAACCGGGAAGAGAGATATGAGTCAAACCAGGCCCAACTATCACATGAAAAATCGTAATATCTAAGTTTGTCCAAAAGTACATCATGAGCCACACAAGTAAAAAGCTCTTGACAGATCACACAAGACCCCAGCAGTATTCTGAGATCCATCCAGGCCCTCCACCACTCTACGCATGAGATCGGCTATTGCTTGTGTTGCATTTCGAAAACCATATTGCTCTTGTATAAAGAGGTTATTTATCTCAAAATGTAAAAAAAGCTGATTACTAACAACCTTTTCAAAAACTTTAGAAAATGAAGACAGGATTGAAACTGGGCGATAATTATTAGAATCATGTTTACTTCCTTTCTTAAGGAGTGGTTTTATTTTGGCATATTTTAGCTGATAAGGAACAATGCCTGTTTCAAACGACTTATATATAAATAATAGGTTGCATTTGAAGTATAATTACAATAGTTGTATTAGTGTATGGAATTATAATATCAAAGGATAGCAATCTGTGGCTATGTCTTCTTTCCACATTTTCATATTTTAGAAGGCTAGCCAAATATTAGAAGGTTTTTTTTTCTTTTAAACGATTTCAATACCTACGTTTCAAGCATCTTATGTTTTCAAATTCAGCTATTAGCAGTGGGTTTTCCATGCGTAATTCCACCCCAGCCAAAATAAAGATGTTAAGCAACTACAAATGTTTAAGTTTTTGAAAAATGTACATTTTATTTTTTTTATTTTAATGATTTGAGTGCTTTCTGAAAAAGATCACATATTTTGTTAAGGATGTTATAGTAATGCCATGGCACACCAATCTACTTTATTTTGTTAATATTTCTTAAAAGACATTAAATAAATGTTATATAGGCTGTATACAATATATCGATGATATTTTGCTTTAGGAAATCATGATGGACCATGCATTACGAACTATTTCGTACATTGCTGATATTGGTGATCTGGTAGTACTTATGGCAAGAAGAAGGTTTGTTCCACACGAAGTAGATGATCCACCAAAGATAAACAGGACGCCTAAAATGATTTGCCATGTGTTCGAAAGCGAGGAGGTATTTTAACTGTTTTCATTTTATTTATTGAATTTATTTATATATATATACCATATATTTATACAAAAGAAAGACAATCATTCTATGTATTCTTTAAAATGAAACATGAGTGCACAGTGTTAAATAACATAGATTCACGTTAAATCTATATTAGTAATCTAACTCTGTTTACTTTTGATTGTCTTTTATTTTTTATAAATTAACTGCCAGGGCAATGCATATTTTTGTATACACAGTAGATAAGAATAATAGTGTGACCTAATTATGAACTAAATGTTTTTTCTCAGTAATAGGCCAAACAAATAGATTCAAAGTAGAGATCGATACAGATAAAAGTAGGATGTTAGTGATAGAATAATATTTAATTTAAATTTTTGGTATGTGAACTTAATATAAAAATATGTATGAGTATTTTATTCATCAACCTTCATAAATATGGCCTTACATTTTTCCAGGTGTTTATTAATTAATTAGAAATTAAACAAATATGTAATTAAAATTATTAAAATTATAATAATAACAACAAATACAAGGAATTATAGTGTAGGCCTACAAATTTTAAATAGGTAAGGCTTAAAATAACGGTGAAGAAGAAAGAGTCGCTTAGTTTGCTCCAGTCGGAACCTCTGACACAGTTAACAAAAACCAAGGCTATTTGCAAAGATTTGTTTTTTATGCGGTACGATACTCCAATCTTTCAATTAAACAAATTGTCATAAATTAATGAGGGTAATCTTAATTTACTTTGTGTGACTTCACAATTTATCAAATTTGTATTATCCCTATGAGTGAATCATGGAGCTTTAGCACTGATGTTGTATTTGAATGGATTTCATCAAACAACGGCTGAAAAATTCAACCTAAAAAGATTTTATTTGATAGCTGAAAATTTACTCTACATTTTTCAAGTTAAAACATGAGTGATTTTTAGTAAAAGACCCATTATCTATATATATAAAATTCAATGTATGTACGTTTGTCGTTTGTCTGTATGTTTGTCCTTTATGCGTTACCAAACCGTTCATCCGATTGCTTTGAAATTTTGCATAGTAACACAGGTTAACCCTGGGAAGGTTTTAGGCCATTTACCGAAGTCCTAGGACATTAGGGCTACGCCCCAGTGGCCCTCAAAGTTTCAATGTTAATCTTATGAAAGGTCAATCTTAAGGAAGAAGAAGAAATATTTCTTTTGATTTTATCAGGGGCACAAAAAACAGCTGTTCGTATGAAAAACTTAAAACAGCTGATTTTGATCAACAGCTGATTTTGATCAACAACTGATTTGGATCAAAAAATGAATATAATTTTAGGTTAGGTAAATCAAACAATGAGCAGAATCCCATTATAATTTACATCGGCCCTCAGGGATACGAATTACAGGCTTTCAAAGTTTCAAATTAAGCAATAGCAAAGCATTGCCGGGTCAGCTAGTTTTTAATAAATTAGTGATATTATATCTTAAAATATTACAAATATTGCACATTATTGTAATTAAATATGCTTGTTACTATGTTGTATACAAACACTATTTCTCTTAGACTTTTACAAAAAAAATATATATATATATGACATAGCGGTACTTTGAAATTTTAGTATGTGATATTTGTTTGGTAATTAATTAACTACTAATATATTAATTACTAATTCAGCTTAAAGGTGTTTTAAAAATATATTTAAACTCTGTATATCCAGTAAAGTAAAGATATAAAAAGGAAATATGAAATATTGAACATCTCTGCTCTAGAAAAGTATTACTGAAGGACTTACTAAATAATTTTAAATGAATTTGT
>JAGFPH010004354.1:5726-45512 GCA_018207615.1 Philaenus spumarius | reverse complement strand
TTTTTTTTTTTTTTTTTTAATACATATCAATAAACAATTCATCATAATTAAGTTTAAAATGTTTGAAAAACTCGCTAAGACCGTGTTTTAACTGACCATTTAGATTATGTTTATTGGAAATTTCTTCCTTGTGCTTTACGTTTCCACGATATTATAATTAGAATGTTTTTATAAAACCTCAGTTATCAAGCAGCCAGATACAGGGGAACATGAACAATAGAAAGTACAACTAATGATGAACAATAAACTCACTCCCGCACGCAACTAAGGAAGCTAGGCAATAAATCCCATTGTTGACTGTTGTTCAATTGGAATAAGATCAGCGAATCTTACAATGTATGGCAACTGGCGCTCTCATTGCCGGTCCAAAATTATTGAATGCTCCCAGTTTTTATCGTGTTCTCGTGTAATGAAACTAAATGGGATCAGGGAACCACTCTGTTTCATTACAGCAAGAAATAGTCGTATGCAACAAAACCAATACTGATAATACTTTCATTTCGTAGACTGCGGCTACGAAACATCTCGAGACCCTTGAGTGGAAGCAGATGTGTCTAAAAATAGTACCAAACCAATACCAGGATGTCTTTCTCACACATCTGACCCAGAAAAAATATTACTCTTTTACTCAGAGCACAAAAATTGCTAGGAGTAACCAATTGCCACTTACGTACCAAATCTTTTGACCTTGATCAGTCTTTTTGGTTTAATGTCAACATTTCTTTCCTTATTGCTTGGTGCTTCTGCTTATTACTTACGGCCTCTCCTAAAAGTCCATAAGCAGCACAACTGAGATAAAATGTGTTTTGTTTACTGCTTAAACCTATACATAATTTATTTTAGTAATGAAAAGTTTTTATTAATTTACAACAATTATGTACCATATTATACTGCATTATTAATGCTATGAATCTAGAGTCCAACTTATAATAAATTGCAATTATTATTAACTGTGGACTGTGTTATCTAATTTGAAATTCATAAAGAATTTTTTTTTTACATTTCACCAATAGCAATTCCTTTCTTTGCAGAGTATATTGTATTATTAAAAATAACGTTATTTCATTGACTTTTAAAGATAGCAATATATAATCTAAAATAAACCTTTTAGCCCAGTAGGTATAGGTTACAACTACCAATAATTTGCAATACGGCTGAATTTTTTTTTATCAGTACATTAAAGTATGTAGATTAACATAAAAAAAAGTTTACCAGTCTATCGATTTCCCAAAGTCGAAAAAAAAAATCGATTATCTTTTTTTTCGATTATCCTTAATATTTCGAGCTGGGATGAAGATAGAGGAAAATAAAAAATACCACCGTGTAGGGGAGGTATTTTTCAACAAAAAAGGTCATATGTATTTATTTCGTCCGAGCAATGGTTTGTCTGGAAAAAAATCGATAATGCAGGTATGTATTTTGCAGCAGGGGAAATCACTAAAAGGGGACATCTTATTCATATATGAAGCGTTGGCTCATTCTAAATTGGCCGAATTTTAATATATCGAATTGAAACTTGACATAGGAGTTAAAATATATATTTTAAACATTTATGCTGAGTCTCATCTTGTTATCTTGAAAATGACCCAATCTAGGAGTCGATTTCGATTATCGATTTTAGGAGTACCGGACCCACGAACTAATTTCAATCTATTCCAGTTTCGTCAATTTTTGGAATATCAACACCAAATTTGTTTTACAAGTTGAGTACACCAGTATAAATATTCTTAGTAAGTATGAACGATTTTTTTCTTGTTATTTTTAAAAACGAGGCGCTTGAAAATAGTCTTCTGTTTTACCTATCTCGTTTTAACTATAACACTTTTTGATTCAACGACTCCATTTTCGACATTTTTGAACATATCGATTTAAAAATTGGTACAGAAGTTAAAAATACAATTGTTTTTTGCTATACTTATTTTAAAAACTATATTTAAAAAAATGACTAATCTGCAGCTGATCAACTTGCGTTTTGATGAAAAATCTAAAAAGGTCTAAAATTATACTTTTTTAATTTACTTGTGCTTTTAAAAGTAAATAATGAAAAAGGTTTATACTCCTTGAACTTGTTTGAATATATATATTTAACTTGTAAAAAAACTTTCAGGTTGATATTTTGAAAATTTTCTAAACTGGAGCTGTTTAAAATGAATTAGTGGTTCCGGTACTCCTAAAATCGAGAAACCCATTAATAAGTCAAGTGGCTCTAGATCGGGTAATTTTCAAGATAACAAGCTGAGACTCAGCATAAATGTTTAAAATGTATATTTTAACTCCTATGTCAAGTTTCAATTCGATATATTAAAATTCGGCCAATTTAGAATGAGCCAACGCTTCATATATGAATAAGATGTCCCCTTTTAGTGATTTCCCCTGCTGCAAAATACATACCTGCATTATCGAATTTTTTCCAGACAAACCATTGCTCAGGCGAAATAAATACATATGACCTTTTTTATTTTCCTCTATCTTCATCCCAGCTCGAAATATTAAGGATACCCCGAAAAGAAAATGATAATCGATTTTTTTTTTCGACTTTGGGAAATCGATAGACTGGTAAACTTTTTTTTATGTTAATCTACATACTTTAATGTACCTATAAAAAAGAAATTCAGCCGTATTGCAAATTACTGGTACTTTTGGCCTAAATTGACCTCTACCGACTGGCCTACTTAGACTGTTGTAACTTTTACCTCACATTGTAATACATGTGAGTTTCAGGGTTTTAAACATCAAAATAGTAGTATAACATAAAAAGGGTCATAAGGTAAATTTTGGACATTAGCCTAATTTAAAAGATTTAGTTATTTCATAATATTAATGAACATAGAAATTCAAAGGGAAATGCAGACATTAATTGATAATTCAGAATAAATCAAACATAATATTAACTTCATGTTTAAATTCAGTTTTGTTTAAATATTTAAATTATGTTTCACGATGTGTCAAAATATGAAAAACATTTAAAAGGTATTGGAGAGTTTGAAGTTATGGTCCACTAGGTTTTTAGACAGTGATGAATAAATATCGAAAGACTATTTCAGACACTAAAAGAAATAAACTTGATAGATTATGTTGGAAGCCTGTGTAATTCATCTATGATGGAGACAGAAATTTTGTCCGAGATGTTGGTAGCATGCAAGAGTAGTCGTAGGGAGACATATTTACGGGCCCCTGGAAAGACAGCTTCTCATTGGTAGCCTGGAGAACAGCTTTCCATTGGTCTCCTGGTTTTTGTGACGTCACATGGCGTGATCGGAACAGAGAACGAAGAAGAAAGACGCTTCTTCAGACTTACATCAGTATTCCAGTACAAAGCAGACCTGTTTTGCGGTTAGTCCAGCAAAAATGTTTTAACAAGTGCTTTTTTGCGGTAGTTAAAGTAAAACTACCGTTTAGATATGTTTAAAGAGGAGTAAAGACAGTGCCGTATATTGTACAATAACGAGAATGTGAGAATTGTTTGTAAATTGTCTCAAAAACATCAACTTTGAAAGTTTGCGTAGTCGCATGGCGTGGCTTCAAAATCCTTACATAAAGATTTTATAATAAGTGCAACGAAAGTCTAAGTGAATCAAAATCTAAGTGGCTAAAGTGCGACGAACTAAAGAACAATGGGGTTTTTTTTTTATTTAAATTAAATTCACATTGTGTTGTAAGTTTTTTCTCTTTTGTAAATTCAAATTTCTTTAAAGTGCACTATAAAACAAAAAAGATCGTAAGTAGTAAACTAATTTAACCAAGTCTGCATTTGAATAATTTATCAATATAAGTTTGTATGTTTAAGGTAAAATTATTAATAATGAATTTGTGTGTTTGAGTGTCTGATTGCAATAGTTAAAATGATGAATTGCCAATTTGATTTAATAATTAATGTATGTGTTTTTACAATTTAAAATGATTCAGTAAAATATTAATGCCAACCACTATGACGTTTTAGTTTGAGTTTTTATCCTTTCCAGAAGTACTTTATGGTAACGGACCTTGTTAAAATCATAAATTCAGTTTTTTAGTTTTTCTTTGTGTGAAATAAAATGGCGGCAGTCTTTGGTGGGGAAGGCGATTTGGTGCCAAAGTTGTCATGTGAATAACATGGCGGCCATGGTTCTAGACGAGTCCATTTTTAACCAGAGAACTGTTGTCATAGATGAAATGGTTTTGTGTGTAACAGATATTTCAATGATCAACTGTTGAGTAACAGATGTGATCAAAACATAACCTAACTTCAATTTTGGGGTTATGTTTGTTTGTTTTCATTGGGAATAAGGTGTTGTAATATTTTAAAATGATAATTTAATTAATTAAATAAGTAAATGGATTGAAGATAGGAAATAATAAATAGTTGTTACACAGTAAAGGTATTTTTTTTTATTTTAAAAATAACTTAGAAATATTTTTGTCAAAATTAAATTTTTATTTTTCATTTTTTTTGTTTTCTATTAATAAATTGTTTGTAAACGGCTTGCAAAGGAGGCAGCACGTTACAACATCAACAAATTTGCATTTAATATCTATTTGGAAAATATGTGCGATCCAAACTTTATGGTTCATTATTTTCGGAACCTAATGAAACAATATTTACACAGAATTATTATAACTGTACAAACCATATTACATGTTTTAAGATGGCGGACACTTCATTTTTCACTTTTCATTAAGTTTCATGAGGTAAAGATAAGGATTATTTGGTTGAGACAAATGAGGATTATACCACAAATTAGGAAAAGTACTGATTTACGCCAATTTTAAATATCATCTCTTTTTAAAATTCAAAATGCTGACAATGTATTTTATTTGTTTTATTTCTCAATCGTTAATAAAACTTAGTTCCACGATTGAAAATATGTTGCATATACATTTTTTTATTGGTAAACATGTTTTATGTAAGTCTATTTTAGAGAATCCAATTTGCATGTTCATATGCAAAACTATTAAGAAAACTTCTATAACTACTTGAGAAACAAATATTTATATTATTTATAAAATAATTACATTATTATTATGTAAAAACAATCCGGAACATGGACCGAGTTGAAAAATACATTTCTACTATGTTAGGCTACATGTTAAAATCAAGAATAACATAAAATTTTTATATTTCAAATCCTAATATATATGATTAATATTTCCTTTTGGCAAACACACACATTTTATAATACTTCTTACATTATGTTCATAAATGCAAAACTATTACTAAAATTTTCATGGACTGAGTTTAAAAATACATTTCTACTATGTTAGGCTACATGTTAAAATTCAGGGCTTATGTACAAACAATGTAAATGGGTTACGGCGTTATTAAAAACAGCATTTATGAAAAAAATGTGAGTTCTGCATAACGTGTAATGCTGTAAGTGCTGTAACCACTACTTACGCTCTACGATAAAAACTCGTACAGTTTTTAATCGTGGACTGTAGCTTTTCACATTGTACGATTTTAACCTCTGGAACTACTGAACCTATTGAAAAAATAGTTTTACTAATAAAAAGCTACACTATCCTTGAGCAACGTAGGCTAGAATTAATTTTGATTTAAGAGTTAAAACAACCCCTTTTAAACAATAAATATTAATTGTTATACTTTCTTTAAAGCTAGAGAGCTGAAATTTTGTACATTTATTTCCCACAAGATACCGTACATAGAAAAAACTAGATTTGCATTTTGTCGTGTGCTGCTAAGGGGTGAAAATGTCATAACAACCCCCTAAAACAATAAAAATTAATTGTTATATTTTCCTTAAAATTAGTGAGCTCAAAATGTGTACATTTATTTCGTACAACGTACATAAATAAAGTATCATAGAGTGACATTTTTTCGCGTGCTGCTAAGGGGTGAAAATGTAGTAAAAATGTTGATTGTTGTACCAATTTCAGTGGTGTTTATTCAAAATAAAGGAAATATTGTCATTATTATCAAAATTTTATGAAAAGTAATTTGTATTTCATCGGTATACTTATAAATTTACTTGTTGGGTTTTTTTGGTTCTAGATAAAACACTTATACTACTTATTTCTGAAGACCTACCGGGACCATTTTAGTTCTTTTTCTTCTAAAGAGACCATTTATTTTTGAAAAACTTGTGTATCTAATCCAACTTTGCACCCTGATGAATGTTTTGCATTATATAATACTCAGAAAACATTTTAATCTGTAAAAAATTTAAAAAAAACATTCAAAAAGGTATGTTTTATTTATTTTTCATTTCCTTATAGCTCTTAGAATTCAAATTCAAATAGAACTTTAGACGATTTAATATTTGTTTTTTTTTTAACGAAATATCACACAATAGTGAAATAGTCTATTTTATATTCAGCGTGCAAAGGGTTAAGGTTCAACTATTTATCTACAACTTTGCTGCTGACATAATGTCTCTGACTAAAAAATACAAATTTTTCTCACTTACTAACTTTTTCATGTATTTTTTCTCACATTAATAATTGATAAAACTTTAACGTTTAATAAAAAAAATATGAATGAAATATAAATAATTTGATGCATACTGGTGGCTGGGAAAATTTACAATTAACATTTCTGCCAAATTACACATATTTCCCTATATTCAAAGTCAATCAAAAGGCGGTACAAATGAAAGGCGAAAAACTAAATTTTTGCCGCGAACAACCGAGTTTGGTGGATTTTGGCGTACAAAGATAGGAGAATTTGGCCTCACCGGCTATACAGGCTTATACTAGTAGTGCTCTCTCCATCTTATTTATATACTCCGTGATTGATACATGAAACTGTCATATATGTATTTGTGTGGAAGGATATGTTTGTAATATGCAATGATATTATTCCAGGTAAAATTCAGTGGCAAAGATGTGCATTTTTAAGATGAACAAGTCTGTTCATGTTCTAGCAGTTAACAAAACCATTGTAGTTTCACCTTAAATAATTTGTACTTTGTTTATAGTTTTTTTAAATTATAAATTAAATGGATTTTTTGTTTTTCTGTAATCAATAAAGTTATTATTAAACTTGCAGTTCAGCAAAGTTAATGTGCTTCCAAAATACATAGTTATAATCTTCTCTGTTTGTGGTCATTATTATCATTTTGTTTTCTTGTATTCTTACTTACATATCGTATTATCATAAAATATTTGTTTTTTTATAGATACTGATGAAAACTATGCCAACATCAATGTTTAGACTGCTGACAGGCCAAGAAACTCCAGTTTATATCTAAAAATTAGCAGACAGAGCACAAATACTATCATAAGCACTGCAATACACTTGGCAAGTTGTTTTGGCTGTGTAAGCACAAATACAACAATAAACCATACATTATGAATTCATATCATAGATGGTAGCACTGTGTATGTATAAACTGTCACACTTGGACTAATTGTGGACAGATGTGATTCAGACTGACGGATGTTACAGATAATGGGTTGTTGCTAAAGTATGGTGAATCTAGATAATTTAAAACTATTTATAAATTATATTATAAATCTAGTTAATATTTTTAAAATAGTAATTATAAAATAGCCTTGTTAAGTATTTAATATGAGCACGCTTATAAAAACGTTCCATGAAAGAAACATGGATATGAAAAAGATATGGATTTATTATTTTTGATTCATTTGAAAGAATTTGAGTGAATGGCTTAACATTGTACAAAAGACCACACATAAAGAAACTAAACAAGATTGAATAGGCTTCCAGGGAATCTGACATATGCATATTGACATTTAACAGATTCTCCAGGTCAGCTGTGTACCTAGTTAAAAGTTTGGTTCTCTATTGAAACCCAATTTCAGAAACGAGTAAAAAGAAAGACAACTTATTTTGATATTATGTTTGCTTCAAAATGTAGTTTAGTATATCCTCTTGTATACATTTATAAGCCCAATGTTTATTATTTTTTCAAATAAATCATACAATTTGTATTTAAGAAAAAATAAATCACAAATTTTTTTATCACTAAACAAAATTGAGATACACTTCTGGTGTTTAAAAAATTGCATTTCTGAAAATTTGTATTACTACAAATCTCACAACCAGTATTTATTGTTTCAATCAGAACACAGATGGTGTCAAGTTTGTGTTAGATTCGACATACTGAAACTACGCTTCACCAAATAAAGACTAGACCTTGAAATGGTATACTGAATACATCACATAAATGAAACATTCTCCATTTCATATCATAATTTTGGACAGTATTAAAATCTCTTGAACATGAATTAGCTAAGCATTTTATAGCCTAAAATTGTATCGTAAATGTGCATACCTTTGTTATTTCGATCGTAGTTTATACTCTTGACATGTTATGTTAAATAATAAAATAAAAAATTGAATTACCCTAATTTTTTTTAAATTTGTATATACAGGTTGTCAAACAAACTGCTTGTTTGAGAAATGAGTATTAAATTTTGTAATACTTTTAATTAACCATGTTTAATTTAAAATGCTAAAAATTATTAACATTAATTTGTATAAAAAATGTAGAAATCTGACTAAAAAAGTTAAACATATTTAGTTAATATACAGTAAGCTGAGTTGGTTCAAGATAGTTTTATTCTGAATTAAGATTGTTCGCAATGTGTGTATTTGTATAAGTTCTTCCATTAAGTACACAACTGTATATAATATAAATTATTTAACATTATTAGAAGTGCTAAAAAATAACTTTTTAATCAGATCTCAAAATGAATCTTTCTCTGGTTCAAACAAATTTTAATCTTTGTTACTGCTCGACTTACCGTATATAATTATTTTTGTTAAATTCTGTTGTTCTTAGCATTATTTTCTTCAGTGCTTTAGTGAATGTGTTTTACAATAACTCTGTCTTCAAAACGTTGTACACAATAGCGTACACTCCCCACTTCACTACCTCTAAATCCCCTCACTTTCTTCCTGATTCATACCTGCTCTGATGACACACTATTTGCTACATAATTGATTTTTGCTTTCTCCACCCTATACGTAGTATATGGAGAAAGTATTGTTTTCGTAAAAATGTTCGAATTTGAATTTTCAGTTGAATTATCTGTTTTGGTGCTCCCAGAACCCCAAAAAATTGTTTAGTGCAATTATCTGTGTTGGTGCTCCCTGAACCCAAAAATATTTTTAGTGGAATTTTTTGTTTTGGTGCTGCCTGAACCCAAAAAAGTGTTTTTAGAGTGGTGTCTGTCTGTCAGTCTGTCTGTATGTATACACGACCAGAGAGGACACTATTGGTCCAATTCACATGAAATTTGGTATGTAGGAACTAAACCCTAATAAATCCAGGCGTTTTTTTCATTTTTTGGAATTTTTAATTTTTAAGGGTAATTTACCCCTAAAAACCCATAAAAAATGACAAAAATGCAAATTTCTCAAAAACGGCTCTAACGATTTTGATCAAATTTTCAATATTTATAGTGCTTAAGATGCCAAACAAAATGACACCACCCGCTTTTATCAAAACTTCGGCGTTTTATAATTATAGGGAAATGTTTAAACAAAAAAATAAACAAGTTTGTGTTGTCAATCTAACATCGCGGCGACGGCCGCACGGGGTAGCACCACGGTAGCGAGCACGGCCAGTAATTCAAAGGTCGCGCGATCGAATCCCGCCTGGGACAATAATTTTTTTATACAATTGATGTAGGTAGAATATTATTTGTTTGTTTTGTTCTAAAACGTAGTAGATAAAATGATTAAAAACAATATTATTTTGACTACAGTAAGTTGGGAGAAAGTTTGTGTCAGTTAACTGATACCGTTTATTTCATATTTCTTCTGTCAATTGATTGATTGATTTTTAATAATTTCAGGTTTTGGCCTATTCATAATACAGTCAGTACTTGATTTGACAAACTAATTGGGGAAGACGAAATCCGTTATTATTAAAGTCCGTTGAATCGGAAAGCATTTAAGTATGACATAAATAAGCCTCATTTAATTACCTCTTCCTCCATAATATTCCCACTTGTTTCTCAAGCTCCACAGCTAGACAGCCAAGATCATTCACGATTCCAAGTAGTAATATCAAACCCAATTCCGGTGTCCGTTATGAAAATGATGGAAGCAAACATTTCTGGATTACTCTCATTTGGCACATTGTACAGTAAATAAACCTGCCCAGTTTGTTTCTGGCGTTATTTTTGTTTGGTTCAAAAACACGATAATAATACACACTATTAGTACGACATTTAAGCAGTTTACAGTTGTTAAAAAATTTGAATGGTTCTGTTCAATCGGAAGTGAAATAAGTGCTGGAAATAGGTGTGCACTGCACAGTCAACCATTCCGCACACACTATCACCGTCACCATGGGTGTTTCTGAAGAGTGCGCTAGGCTTCAAATCTAAGTCCCGATTTAGTCCGTTATATCGAAAGTCAATTAAATTCAGGTCCGTTAAATCGAGCATTCCACTATATTTAAATTTACAGAATCTTTAGATACTGAATAAAAATATCTAAGAAAAAAAAGACTAAGTAAACTAGTTGAGTAAAAAACATTGTATGAACCATTTAGGATACGGAATGGAGTTTATAAGTAAAAGAGGAAGCAAGTAGGTCAGCTATTCAAGACAGAGTTACAGTGAAACACATTAACTGTCTAAGGAAGCAATGTTAGAAGTAGCAAAAGATTATATTTATTTATTTTTCCAAACTAAACAAACCAACTTGAATGTACTGTATATTATTATAAGGATTGACCCGATAATAAAACTTACACATATCTATGTACATTAATGATGTTAGCTAAAAATGCAGTTTAAGGTTTTGAAATAACTGTTTATATTTCGTTCTGTACAAAACTAGTTTACTTTAAAATCCAAAGCATTTTATAATTATTATGTTAAGTAGCAGACGATGAGTTATGATTTTCATGTGTAACACTCCCTCTCGATTAAAAAATTACAATTTATTTTAATTTCATATTTAATACAGTGGATCCTCAATTTAATGGACATAACGTCCGTTGTAATGAATGTCTATTATATCGAATTGCTTCCAAGTATAACTTAATTAGTATCTCATATAACAAGTATCTGAAGACATCTTATGAACTAGAAACTAACTTACGGGCAAACAAAATAATTCAAATAATTTAGGAAACTTACAGAAACTAGTGGACCGGGCAATGCTTCGCTATTGCTTGATTTACCTAACCTAAAATTATATTCAGTTTTTGATCCAAATCAGTTGTTGATCAAAATCAGCTGTTTTAAGCTTTTCATAAGAACAGCTGTTTTTTGTGCCCCTGATAAAATCAAAAGAAATCTTTCTTCTTCTTCCTTAAGATTGACCTTCCATAAGATTAACATGGCAACTTTGAGGGCCACTGGGGCGAAGCCCTTAACATACATTGAGCTCATTTTAAGGGGAGCACAACTTCAGAGTGAGCTCTGTAAAATGACACCAAAAACATCAAAATCGGTTAAAAACTCTAGGAGGAGTTCTACTCACAAAATAACCCCTTGCAAATTAATTATGTGTAGATTACGATAAGAATTCTGGACACCATCATAATAAATACGAATGTATATACGTCCATACATATTAGCAGAGGGTGAGTAATCGTCAGAAAAGGATGAGAAATATTTATGGTCATAACACATTTATTTTTCTCCAGTTTCAGAATTGGAATTGTAAAATGCTTTGGGTGATAAGAGCAAATTAATTAAAACTTGTTTACCTTAATAATCTGCGAAAAATCCTGTAATTTTATTTGGAATATATACAATATACAAATAAATTTAAAAATTTTATTACTCTTAAAATATATTATTGTAATTTATTCTAAATAACATTAAGCTTTTCTTATAAATGTATAATATTGTCTTTTAGATTGATAAATATAAATGAACTGATAATAAATTATAAAATGTGAACAGTGATAAGAGTAAAATTATTATTATAGGGAAAATAATCACAAAAATGAGAGAAAAAGTGAAAAGATGTGGTTTCTTATTTGTACAGGTGGTTAGAAGAAAAAGTCAGATTTGAGTGCCTCAATTTGGTAGAAGAAAGATAAGACTCTGAAATAGAGTGTTTTCTAGTCAGCGACATTTACTGTGTTATTTAGTGGGTGTATGAATGTCTTTGTGTTTAGATGTTCAACTGTCGTAGTGTATAAATGATCACTTGTAATTTATTTATTTCTGCAGAACTGATTCCTAGTTGATAGCCATATGTTGGGGCCATATTTCCTGTAAGAATCTGGCTCTTAGGTTTATAAGATATACCATTGCTGTGTAACTAGTTATATTTATTATTATTTGTAATTTTTGTAAATGCTGACACTGGTCTATAAGCTTTTATAAATTATTTTTGAATGCCTAGTATGTGTGTGAAAAAGAGAGTATATTACACTACTGTACGTATTTTAAATGAGAATAATAAATTATGTAATTGATAAATACTTACTGCAAATTATTTTGCTTTAATAAATTCTAATTCAAGTGAGATAGTTTAAACTACAGGTAAGAAAACAAACATATTTTTCAAACTAACTTAACAGATTGTGTAAACATTTTCACCTAAATATCAAAAATGTGCAGTGAGTATTTATTATTTATATTAGTGATAAATATTCCTAATGGTAACAATGTTCAGTGTTTTAAAAAAGTTAGGCCCAATAAGACAATTAAAAAAAGGCTTTAGTTTTATTATAACATTGATATTATAACAGTTTCATATTTATAAATATAATTATAAAACATGTATTAGTTATTAAAATATTTTTTTTAAAAAACGTTTCTTAATAATTTACATTCTTATTTTTCATAAAAACTACAAGTTTAGAACCAACAATATAAAATTTCAGAATTAAAGTAGTTGTGAAGTTCATATTTTCGTTAAATTAATTCATATGCTATAGTGACTAGAATAACATATTTTGTAAAATTAAAAATATCCATATTTACTAATCAATAATTTTTTTTTTAAGTAAAATGTCCAAAAGTAGAAATTTCTTAATGGGCTTGACTCTATCAGAATTAAATTTCTGCACAAAATGGAATGATTGTGAAAATAGATTTATTTTTATATTAATTCACAATTTTTGTGTGCATTATATTTTTGCTCTTGGAGTTTAATTTAGTTCTTGTTTACAATTTCTCCACTCAAAGAACTCAAATCTATACTAGGTTTGCAATGCAAGTTTTGTTTTAAATACATTACAAGTAAAACTGTTTATTTCAGTATAGTAATCTCTTAACATTTCCGAGTACTTAACTTTGTTATTCGCGAATTTGTATTATGAAAGTATTTCATTTTTCATTTACAAAAGACAAAATAACAGTTATATTGTCATCTGTAAGGTAAATAAAACTGTTTCAGAAAGTATTTTTGAGAATTGAAGACATGTGTAACAGCCTGCACGTCCTTCCCCCTCTGTTCTTTGGTTAGCAAGGGCCGTTAACACTTTTTCTTTAATCGTTGCATTTCTCTCAGTGTTAAGCTAAACTAAATCATACAGCTGAATTCATCAAGCCCCTATTAATTCACAGTTTGCAATTCTGTTTCCTAGCGATGAAATAATAAAGCGTGGATAATTAATACTGTGTTTCTGGAATATTTAGTATTTGTGAGTTGGTGAAATAACCCTTGGTTCTACCCATCATTTCCAATGCTCCTGAGCATCCATTGAGTTTAATTGAGGTATAAATTTACTTATTTTAAATTTCATAAAATCTGAATCTTTTTTTATAAAAAGAGAAAGCCTGGTCACTCGCAAATTTGACATTTGCGGAGGTTTCCAAGAACATAATGCCTGTAAATGTTAAGAGATTACTGTATATTATTATTTAATGATTTGTTCAATTTTGATATGGGTATATCTTTTCTGATTATTATTTTTCTTTATTTGTTTTTTGCAAAAATCATAATTTACAAACTGACGACACGGTGCAGGAGCATACTACTCCTAATTAACTAGCAATAAAAATATTTTCCTTCAGTTGAGAATTGTATTACTTATTTACTATCGGGAAAAAATTAACAACCTTACAAAGAAAAGAGATAGATCAAACTAATTTTAGAAATAGAAACTACTAGTCATATTATTTGATTGTTATGAAAGGTTCACTTTGCTTTAATTAATATCAGTAATGTCATTTCACCTCACTCGACCATTTCACTAAATTCATTTTCAGATTTATAGATTTTCTTTTGAGAATAGGTTCTTTCATTTCGAGTAGTAAATAATTTGTGGAACCCACTTGGTTACAATAATATTAAGGTGAATATTTAACATGGTATCTTCTTTGTTCTTTTCCTACTTGAATTCAATTTTCATAAGTTACATGTAATTACATATACTGTATAGTGAGCACTGGATATAACATGCTTGGAAGTACTGTGGTATCAGATTTACTGCAGGTACATTAAGGCCGGCCGTACACTTATCCAGCAAAACTGCTTTAAGCAAAAACGTTTTTGTTTAAACTTGCTCGAACATTTATTTCCTATGTGTAATATAGGAATACCGCACACTCATCTAGCATAAATATAAAACGCTGTACAGCACGTTTGAGCACGATGGAGCAAAACGAAAAACACTGTACAGCACGTTTAAACACATTTAAGCGTGATCGAGCAAGAAGCAAAAACGCTTTGAAGCGTAATCCAGCACGTTTGAGCAGAACTAGCAGTGCTCGTCTCACATTTGGTGTTGCGCATGCGCGTATCATTTGTATCATCAATATTAAATCTAAATTTATCAAACAGTTATTTATAAACACTAGTAAGCCCCGTGAAAAATCACAGGCTAATTAATTAGATACACATCAGAAATACATAATTTAAAAAACATACTATTTAAAAACAACATTAAGTTCTACTTATCGAGGCCTACCTCACTATGCTGACAGGGATTTTTAACTCGGTAAATGTGTACAATAATAAGGATTATAAAACTGTAGGCCTACTTGTTAAACATTTTTATTTAAATAGTCTATGTTATTATATATTTTAAGAAAGATAAAAATACTATCTTTAAATTGCTTTTTATTACATATTGATAGATCAAATGATTTAAAAGTTATTAATATTACAAGACTTATATTTATTAAAGTTGTAAACATAACCCCAAAGCTATAATTTCAGTTCTAAAATGTTTTTGCTTAAAGCAGCTTTGCTGGACATGTAAACACTCGGCCTAAACAAAAATGTTTCTACATTAAGCAGAATGTTTTCGCTTAAAACAAAAACGTTTTTGCTTAAAGCAGCTTTGCTGGATAAGTGTGCGGCCGGCCTAAGTCTCCCTAAATACAACAGCACACTTTTGTTAATTTTAATAATAAAATGGATGATTCACATTCTTTTCTCTTTCTCTCTTCAAGGAATTCAGCATGATTTTGTAGTAACACTTTGAAGTTATTTATCTAAGAATATTTCAGCCTTATTTATAGAGAGTGAATTTTGTTTTCTATTTTAAATTTATCTTCTTTTAAATCATGTTTTTCTTAAAGTATAATTTTTCCCTCTTCTAATTAATATGATTTCCATACCAAATATTATGTTTAGCTGTTTTCCATTTATCTAACTGTGTGTTCTTTCAATATGTTCGAACACCCCCCTCCTCATATATTATACTGTATTTTGTTTATGGCTTACACAAATGAGCCTCGCATAACGCCACAAAACCGTTTTGTAAACAGCATCCAATGTTATTTGATTTGGTTAAACTTATAATAAATTATACTAAATTTAAAGTCATGTACTATTATAATAGTATGTCATATTTTCATTGAACACATTTAATAATCTTCTACTTAAACTTTCCTAACCCTATTACAAGTTGGTTCGAATTTTGTGCTTTTGTTTTTTTTTTTTTTTTTAGGCGAAAAACCTGAGCGGTTATCATTGTGCTTTTGACAATGGTTATGAGGTATTAAACAGTTCAAATAATCAATAAGTACTTCATCATTGTTCGATGTGTTATTAAATTTAGTACTCCAAATTACCTTGCATTGTGGATATTTTATAAGAATACAGAACAGTCTGGCCTTGATTATAAAGTAGCGTTTAAAAAATACATATTTAAAATTATTAATAAGTATGATTTTGTAAAATTGTAAACACCAAATTTTGTTTTCAGGATGCCAACAATGTAATCTTTTGTAAGAATGTTGAATATATTAGTCATTATTTCATCTGGGAGTAAATAATATTAAATTTGAATTAAGACCAAATCCTTAGTTATATTCCATATTGTTATTGCATGTATGTATTATGTTGTATTATTACATATGTAATTAAATATTTATATATAAACGATGTGTAATTTAATGAATGCCTTATTTTACCAGAAATGTCTACTGAAAAAATGTTATAACATTTTACCCAAACCATATAGATTATATAAATTTAATTTGATAAGCCTCTACTTAATTTTTTTAATCATATCCCACAGTCGTACATTATTTTCTGCATTTTGTAGAAGTTATTGTCATTATTATTAGTGATTGAAAAAAATATTGTGCTTATATTTCTTACATAATCACAAGGTTATATCGCTTCAATGACCACAAAAAATAAAAAATTTCCTATGGACTAAGTCAATTGTATTAGTTAAGAATGACTATAAGTTAACGTTTGGTGTGCCATTTTTTGTACATTATACGATACGAGTGACATCAAGAACTGACTGGCTAATTTTTATTTCCTCCAAACTAATGGGGATCAAGTCTCTAAAAGTAATGACACCTTTTGAGTAATTCAAGGATCTGTAGTGTTCAACAGATACGTTAACTGTGTCTTAGACAGAGGTCATCTTTAACCAGCGACAAACTTTGTTTCTAGTCTGCACCCCCCATGCGGGGTACATAATCTGTGAAAGGTACTTTACTGTTTCTGGTGATGTGTCATGGAAGCAATATTCCTTCATTTTCAGAGGTGCATGATAGGTGCAAAGTTCAATAAAGGACGCGTGGTACTTTTTCCAAAATAAAATTTTACCCTCTGATCAGTTTTTAATTTGGTCCACCATTTAATATAATTTTATTTTTGTAAATAGAAAGGACCATGGAATACATCAGATTCGCTGAGATGTTTGAATGTAAATAAATTTGAATATCTTCAAAATGGTTTGAGATATCGATGCACAGTTTTTACTATTTATTTTCTCTTGAAATTTGCAATAATTGTTCATTAAGATTTAACATATGGTACCAGCTTGCTGTTCCCTTTCATACAACAGTAAGTATTGGTTCAGTGTTGAGTATAATGCTGCAGCAATACTGGAAAAACTGTTACATTTCCAGTTGCATTTAACAACTGAGAGAAGTGCAAATCATTAAAATATTCACAGCGGATTTTAAACGCCAGTCTAATGAGGTAAGAGGTAACATGAATTAGCACTGATAAAAACATAAATTTTCAGAGCAAATGCTATTGATTAAACCATTTAATGATTTATCTCTACAAACAATACAAAAAATAAACTGATGCAAATAGTGCTATAATTAATTAGTTGGTGGCACAGTTTCCAAATCAAAAATAATATTGTCATTATTAGCGAATTTCCATAGGAAAAATGAGCTATTGCAGTGGCCCTTATGCTAAGACCCAGGGTCAGGAGTAGCAAATGAGCACCGATCATGGTCCCCAGAACACGTTTTGGGATGTCATTAAAAATCGTATATATATATATATATATATATGTGTGTTTGCACTCTAGCGGCCGCATTTTAAGTCCGATTTGGTTCAAATTTGGTATACCTTGCGAAAAACTCGACTCAAGCCCTTCGTTCTACGAGCTGCGAAAGAAATATTATCCTTTCAGATGATATTCCTTAAATTTATTTTGAAAGGGAGTTATTTTTTAATATTTGATTGATATAGCCTCGACTCTTTACGGGATCGTGCCGTTTGGAGAAGATTGTACCTTTGTGATAGCAAGTTGACCACCTTCTTAGTATTTACACACATATATAACGATAACTAGCTAATTCAGGACCCTTTTTAATGAAATAATAGATTTTTAACTATTCTCATTAATTTAATTATGCTCAAAAATTAAAAATATATACACATTACACAAGTTCATCTATTAACCTAAAATACAATGCTTGCAAATAATAAATGATAACAAAATAATCTTTCTGTGAAATTTAATGCAAAAAATAATAATCAATACCTTTATAATTTATCTTGAATCTTTAATTATTTATCTTCTAATTTTTTTTTTTTAATGTGTTTATTAAACTATGGTAGACTACTGTGAGAGATATACCTGTCAATGAAATTACTATTAAAACAATTTATATACCCCAAATTATTCTTTATAAAATTTAAACTTCCCATCAACGATGTAAAATATATTGGAATAATATGTATCACTGACTACCTTGGGCGAGTTAAACGAGCGTTCCTACTTGGAGTTCCTGCAGGTCTGGACGTTCTCAGCTGTGTCCAGGTTCGACAAAGTCGGGACTCTAATAGTTCTGGAGTATCTGATGTTCTGCTGTCTTGTGGTTCGTCTAGATTCCTCCTGGGTTATAAAATAGTGTAACCCGTTTCTGGATAGATACTTGGAAGGTAATGAAGGCTGTAACCGATTATATGGTGCTTCGGTTAATTCGAAATAACCATTTACGTGTTGCGGTTTTTACGTTGTATACTATTATAGAAATTTTATGATACATAACTTCGATTCATATCGGTTTCTCTATTACATTACTAAAATTATTAAACTTGGTATCATCTCGGAATTCCTTTTTAAGACTCGGAGAAAAATCGTTTCTCCCTGGAGATTCAGTTAAGACTCTCGATCTGTCGAGCACATTTTCCGCTCTCCCTTTTGTGGGAATAAATGGTGCCAATCCGATCAAATAATTTCCCTTCATTAAGAGCTTTATATATTTTTATGAAGAGGCATTTTTGAATTATTTTTCCTGAATTCAGAATAATTAGTTTTATAATAATTAACTTTTAAACTTCTAATTTGCGATGATTTTTTATTGTCTTACTGTTTATGTGTACTGATTTCTATTGTCACCCCTGCCGCTGTGGGCGGGGCTATGCTATCTTGAAAAATTCATGTCCGCTTTGATCTATGGAAATATTACTTGTTTTCCTGGATTTTCTATATCTCCCGATCCCGTAGCTGGATCCTGGATCTGTCTTCATATTCTGGTTCAGGACGTTTTCTGGATTCGGTGCTAACTCAATCTAAGTTGTGCGAACTCCCGTTCGGTTTTTGCGGGCAATCGCGATTTCATCTGATTTTGTTACGCGCTTTTCCGCGTTTTTGATTTTCTTTCACATTGTCTTTTTATAACCGGTCCCTCAAGTTCTATCTATCACTTTCCCGTTTTTGCTTTTGTTCTATCCCTTTTGGTTTAAGAGTTTTTGCACTTTTTGTCTTTCGAAAATATCTATTTTCTGTTAATTACCCACTTTCCCACTATTTTATAACATTTCTATCTCTCTTGAGTCTTTACAAGTATGTTCATTTATTATAGGCTTCTGCCCTTAAAGTGTTTTACTCTGACGTCTTTTTAGACCCCTTAAAGTTAATTTATTTAAGTTTATTTGAAAAACGTTAATTACTTTAAAATTATCAACTTCCTTGAGTTAATATTTTCTCATATTATTTACTGCTACTCTTGCCTTATTTCTTTGAAGTTACTTTTTTAATAAACTCATTTTATTTTACTTTTAATTAATAGTTTAATGCGACTGATTTTGAATTTAACAATTTTTAATAAACGTTTACTACTGACTGTATTAATCTCCTATTTCTTTGTTTTACTTTAACTTTAAAATTTCATAATTTTTAAATTTACCAAATTTGGTTTTTTAAGTCACTTTTTAGTTACTCATAACTTCTTTATTAAACATTTTATCAAAAAACTTTATTTACATAATTTACTCCATTTTCTTTCCTTTGTTCAATTATATATAGAAATATAAATTTCTACCTTTATTAACTTTCTCGTTGTTTTATTAAACCTCCTCCTTAAGCCGGCCTCTTTTGACTTTAGATTTCAGGCCGGTTAAAACTGATTAGGCCTTTCTCAATATCTGAGTCTGACTTAACATATTTATTTTTAATAAATTTGAATTGAGCGAGCTAAGCAAGCTTAGACCGTCTCAACATGTTGGTTGTCTACGTCGCTCGGATGAGTTTGTTAGCCAAAAATATCCAACAATCGGAAGCACGTTTTTTGACCGGGACTAACTATTTTTTGAGATTTTTCCTACGAGAATGAATTTACAAATATAAATGTAGGATGTTATGCTGCACATTTTGTTTTTTTACACGACCTTATAGCTCGCTTTTTCCCCCATAATCGATCAAAACGTAAAATACCATAGAACCGGGGTTCAAAGCTATGTGGTGGATTCTACCGCGGGGTTGGTGTGCGAAGCACACAATGCATCGTGTATTGAAGATACTCCCAATACGGGGGTTGGCGTGCGAAGCACGCAATGTTTTGTGTGTTGAAGATACACCCAATATCCGGAATGGCGTGCGAAGCATGCAATGCATTGTGTATTGAAGATACTCCCAATATGCGGAATGGCGCGCGAACCATTTTGCAGCTATTCAGCACCGTCGTGAATAGACCTATTTCCCAAATTGTTGGTTGAAACCCTAAAACATAGGCCTATAAACTTAATTTTGGAAATTTGCTCAACTCATGTCAGCGAATTATTATTTATGTAGATCAGAGTGCCTCGATCTCTCACACAAAATAATTTTGTTAAGATTATAAAAAATTCTCTTGCAATGAATAGTAAATCTGCCTAGTGTTACATTTTTTTATCTTGACTTTAAAAAATGCAATTGATCCGGTAAAAGAGTTTCATTAATATTCATCACAGACACTGATTATGAACAAGAACCAATAATTATTAAAGATATTAGACGACTGTTATTTATTTTAAAAATGTTTACTGTTGTTTAATTTATGTTTAAGGAATGTTAATATCCTTCGGTTTAGTTTATGAATTCTGAAACTTAAACAATTAAAACTTCCTAATAATGCTTGTATGATGTTATTTCAATCTTTATTTAAAAGTGTGATTTTATTGGTAGTTTAGGTGATAGTGGTTTGTTCTCAAATTATATAGTTATTGTGGCAAAATATAAGTAAATCATATTTTAATTATAATGCCAACTGTGTGTAATGTTATTTATAGATGTGAACTTTAGCTTTTGATCTCAGGTTATATAACTCGTACTTTAATTACTCAGTCTATGTGTGACAGCCAACTAAGTGCTTCAATGTTATTTTTAGGTAAACTTCAGAGGAAGTATCTATTGCATTTGTTACAATCGTGCGACTTCCACTACCTAGATTTTCGTTTCATGGTCCTTCAACCCCAAAATCATAGCCAACTTAAAAGTTGAAAAGATAACTGATGTGTTTTGCACAAATTACTTCCAGACTGATACACAAAATATATTGATGGAAACTTTCGGTCAAGTTCTTTAATGGGCAATATCCAATAAAGAGGGTAGAAAATACCTGTTTTTGAAAAACTGAAAAATCACTGTAATTCCTTTACTATGAAAAATGTGGCATTCATTTGAAGTTGTTATACTTCCCAAGTGTAGTACCAAACAATTTATTTTATAGCTTCAAATCCGTTTAAAGTTATTTTGAACCTTATAATTATTACCTACTAAAACCTTTGTATGAAATATTTTATATGACCGACCTGTACTGCAAAGGGGTGGTCAAAATGAAGTCGTGAACAAAAAATCCATTACTCCCTTAGCATTATCAAGCCAGTTAAAAATAGCACAAGGGAGAATAATAATAAATTGATTGATGCTTCCCTTATGGGTGTAAAAGAGAACTTTGAAATCTACCTGCATCTATAGGCCAAGGGATTTTTAAAATTAAATTTTAAGAGTAGAAAGAGCATATGAAAATGCAATAACTAAAGAGTAATTAAAATGAAAAATTTGTTTATAACTGAAATAACTAGTTTATCCACAGTGGAAAGTGCAAACAAACATTTTGTTCAGTGTTGAGTTTGCTAGAAACATTAATTCAAAAAATCCTCACAGGTAGGAGAGTTAGGTTTTCATCTACAGCATTAAGGCGGAAGTCATTTAATGTCATTACAGACGGTTGGAAAAGAAACTCATTTATGTCATAAATTAAACTTATAATCAATGATCTTATGCATGAACATAAAAAAATAATTCACAAAAATGTTCTAAATAGAGACTGATCAAACTTATTAATAGCCAATAAAGTATAAAGGCAAGGATCTAAAACACTATTAGCCTTTATATAAAACAACTAGAGTACAACAAACTTGATATTTAAATTGTTTCTGTACGTAAGTAGAAAAGAAATAATATTGGAAACAATAGTCTTCTCCTAGGTTCTTATGCTCTCCTGTTCAGTTGATCTGGTTCGGTAGGCGATTTTACTTTTCTTGTTCAAATATTTGCTCGTATCTTCCTCATTTCAAAATTGTTGACATCCAAAGAATTTTTTCTAAAATGCATCATCCAAGCAAAGAGGGTGTCTTGCAGAATCATTCACCTGACACATTACCGACAGTTTGTGTCCTCGTTTAAGAGTCCCACATCAGAACAATAGATAGTTCCTAAAAGTGGCCGTGTCGAGTTGTTCAGAAACTATGATACCTATTTGAGGCACTGCCTGTTAAGTTATTCAAGGACTTAGATCCAAGATAATACCTTTGAGGGTAAGCTTAGTGCTGTATTATTGAAATGGACACATTTTTTGCAAGATCGACAAGTAGGCTACGCATTGGAATTTATTAGATCAAAGCTCAGTACTGATAACAGTGAATCTGCAGCCTTCTACTACTATAGTGTTTAAGAAAATGTGGATATTATACACTCAATATTATAAACCGAATTTCTTATCTTGCTACACCATCTTAATAAATAAATCGACCACGCAGCTGGACCGCTGACGTGAGTTGAGCAAATTTCCAAAATTAAGTTTATATGCCTATGTTTTAGGATTTCAACCAACAATTTAGGAAATAGGTCTACTCACGAAGGCGTTGAACAGCTGTCTATGTGTACGCAATATATTAGTAGAATTTGTTTCCTCCTAGTGGCCTCGCGAGTTTGCATCACTTGGCTTTGAACTGGGTTCTTTTATGGATTTTACGTTTTTGTCGATTTTGGGGGAACCAAGCGAGCTATAAGGTCGTGTAAAAAAACAAAAAGCGCAGAATAACGTCCTACATTCATATTGTTAGAAAAAACTCTAAAAAAATTTCATTCTCGTAGTAAAAATCTCAAAAAATTGTTACTTCCGGTCAAAAAACGTACTTCCGGTTGTTGGATTTTTTTGGCTAACGAACTCGTCCGAGCCACATAGACAACCAACACGTGTACCAAATTTGGACCAAATCGGACTTAAAATGCGGCCGCTAGAGTGCGAACACATATATATATATATATATATATATATATATATATATATGAATTTTTTTGACACCCCAAAACGTGTTCTGGGGACCATGATCGGTGCTCATTTGCTACTCCCGACCTCGGGTCTCACCATAAGGGCCACTGCAATAGCTCATTTTTCCTATGGAAATTCGCTAATAAAATTCCAAACATCTAGTTAATATTATGGTTCATTTACGCATGGGTAGTAAGTAAAATAACTAAACCACTGTCCTAAAAGAAGTATTTATATCATACACAAGAGTCATATTACATATTAAGTATATAATTTAACAACATCATTAATTCAGTTCCGTCAAGAAGATAGGTGAAAGAACTATGCAAACAATAATGTTAATCGATGTACTCCCGCTTTAAATTTGAAAGAAATAATAGTTGATTGAATAAGACAATAAGAATTTATGTAGAAATTGGTAAGCAGGTTAAGTTCTCTAACTGCATTTAATCATCCCTATAATGAATTAGCTTGTAAAAGCCGAATACTTCTGAAATTCTTAACATTAACAAGTATTCGGCTTTTACAAGCTAATTCATTATAGAGAAGAGTAAATGCAGTTAGAGAACTTGACCTACCAAACGGTAGTCAGTGTCAAAATTATGCATGCAAATTGCAACAAAACCGTGCAATTCGGACAGTTCACCTCCTTTTGAGATCTCAGCTATATTATTTTAGTTTTGGGTTCCTCTTTGTATTCTTATTTTAATTTGCATGTGTAAGTTAAACGGCAAACATGGGCCTAAATTACTGTTAAAAAATCGCTAACGCAACCACTGTGTATTTTGTAAGAATTTAAGTACGTTTTTTGTATAAAATAAAGTATTTGTCAAATTGCAACAGCTTTTTAACATTCCATTGAACATATTATTGCCCTTTGAGTTAAATTTTATTGTTTGCATATAAATGGTAAAACGTGCCTCTAATAAGAAACGTTGAAATAAGAGCGCTCCTAGCGGTTAAACGGTTAAGCTAATAAAAAAAACACCAAGAATAAAAACGTCTTAAAATTGCATGTTAAATTCAAATCCGTCATAAAAAATAGGTGTTTCCATTACAAAACTCAAAGTTGACCGCCATAATGGAAAATGGCGCCCATTTAGAAATATTTTAATTACATATTTTTTTAATTTCTCATAAAACAACGAAAGGTTCCCCATTTAAAGTTTGCTGTCAAATTAATACTTTCTGAGATCCTAATGGTGGCCCAATTAAAAAAATCACATAAAATAGAAAATGTTTGAGAGGCTGTATCTCGTAAACGGTTGGGTTTAGGAAAAAATACAAAAGAGTAAAAATTTCTTAAATTTGTGTCCCCAATCGAAATTCAACATAGGAAATAGGGGTTTCCATTTGAAAAAATTAAGTTGGCCGCCATATTGGGAAAATGGCAATTTTTGGAAATTTTAATATTGTATTTTTAATGCAAGGGAAAAAGTAGGGAAGGTCACCCATTTAAAGTTTGTTGTAACTTTTATAGTTTCCGAGATCCCAATGGTGGCCATGTTGAGTTGATCACCCTGTAGGTGTGCTTGTAGGTTGATCACCCAAAAGCACCCATCACAGGTATAGTGGATGTGTTCGCACTGTAGCGGCCAAAATTGGTACACACGTTGGTTGTAATAGTCGCTCGGACGAGTTCGTTCACCAAAAAAATATTATAAATCCAACTACCTTTTAGGCTTGAAAGTAATTGTTTTTTAGATTATTCGTACTAGAATGAAACCTTTTTAGGGTTTTTCTAAAAAAATAAATGTAGGATATTATTCTGCACTTTTTTTTTGTACACAACCTTATAGCTCACTTGGTTCGCCCAAAAACGATCAAAATACGGTAATATAAAAGTACCCGGTTCAAATCCACGAGGTATCCTCTGATCCGAGACCGACGGCCGAGTTTGTACGCTGTGAGCGAAGTATAGCAGTCCATAACCGAGGCTGCAAGGTCAAGGTGCAGCACATAAGTCGGAGACTAAGGCGCAAACAAATTCTACTAATATATTTCACAAGCAGCATATTCTGCACCTTTGTGAGTAGACCAAATTGTTGGTTGAAACCCTAAAACATATAAAATTATTTTGGAAATTCGCCAAACTCTTATCAGCGGTTCAGCTGCGTGATTGAATTACTTTTTACTTGATAGTGAATTTATTTATACTTTTGAAACGTTGTGCATTATTTTTAACTTCCCGCTAAGTTATTGGTTTCACCCCGTTTTTCGAAAATCGAGTATTCATCAGATCTCGACGTTTTGAGGTCCTAGGAATCTTCCCTGACCACTCCCGAGAGGGTGTCACCCTGTCTGTATGTATGTGTGTGTGTATGTAAGTATGTGACCCGCTTATAACTTTTGAACGGTTTAACCGATTGGATCTTACCAAACGGCGTTCTAAAGAGTTCCATCAAATTTAGATTTCCTGAAAATTTCAACTAATTCGGACCAGTAGGTTCCGAGAAATTTCGAAAAAACTAAAAAATAAAATTTTTTCAAATCAGGTTTTTTTTGGAATAACTTTTAAACGGCTTTACCGATCAATTCCAAAATCTAATTAGCTTTTAACCTTGAAAAGCGACGTCGATCGCTACCAGTCCGGTCAAAATCGGTTAATTCGTTCGTGAGATATCGTGAACGAAAGAAAATCAAAAAGTGTTTTTTCTCAATTTCTCCGAAATTTTACATCAGAAAAATTTTTGTTGTCGATTCTTTCAATGGACTCAAAAAACTGCATCCATTGCCGCAAATCGCATAAAGATCGGTTGATTCATTCAAAAGTTATGGCAGTTCAAAATTTCCAGAAATAGTGTTTGTTGTAATTAAACTTAGCGGGAAGTTACATGGATGGCCTTTAGGGTCAACCGTTTTCCAATTTTTTTATACAAAAATTATGGCAAATGTCTAAACAAAATTGTGAAAAAACCATTAAAATGTTAATTTACCACTTACAATTAAACGCACTGTTTTTAAACTATACCAGTCACTTAAAATTTTAGTAATTACTATCCTTGTTAACCATCCTTTAGTTCTCAAACATTTTATTATATTCATAAAAATCAAAATCCCCTTGTATACTATAAAAATCAATGCAAAAAATATGTAAAATACAACAGCTTACTTCTATATTTGAACTTATATGTACAAATTAATATTCTTAAAGAATTTTACCTGTTTTATTTATGTGCAGTATTAACAAGTCATAAATAAAATTTAACTATTTGACTGCCGCACATAAATAGAAATCAATTGGTTAGAAACTTGAAGCCCTATACAAGTAGACCTATAATTGGATGAACTATATGTGGAAAGTTGAATTAATTAATGCAATCAATATTACAAACCACTTTCAGGAAACTTAGTGACCGAGTTTATACGTAAAATGTTTTAAAGAAATTATATTCTACAATTACTTGTCTTTTCCAGGGTTGCAGGAACGTTTCGTGTCATTCTTATATTTATCGCTACATACAGTATTATTACATAGATTCCAACTGCATCGTAATGATATGTAGGTAATACAAATAGCCTATCAATAACAAATTTTAAAATAGGATTGAGCACAATGAATTGTAATTTAGCGTGTATAAACATGCTTCTTTCTTGCAGAAGTACAGATACATAAATTTTCTTTTTAAATAAAACAAAATACAATTTTAAGAACTTTTGAAGTAATAGATATCTGTATTAAACTTACCATTTACAGTAGGCTACATACAGTAATACAAAACAAATAATAGGCAGAAGAAAAAATATAACAACTATTTATATTTTGATTATATTAATGAAAATTAAAAAGTACTGCATCTCTGAATTAAATCAAACCTTAACTTGGGTTTTCCTAGCTCCGCACTTTCTGCGGAGCGTACTCAACAACATGTAATAGAACGGGGGCGTCTTCCTAGACCCCTCCGTGGTCCGTGGAAACAGTTTAATAACTGAAAATGTACAAGTCTTATGAGATAGAAATAAAAACAGTTATTCACAACCACAAAAGAACCACTTTTTGGTAAGTTTGAAATTTTTGACCGCCATCTTGGAATGAACTTCATTTTTTTAACGTAAAGGTGAGGTGTTTTATTAAAGTAGGAGATTAACTAATAAATATTATTATCTAGAAAGAAAACTATTCAATCGATTTCGAACAAATTTGTACCAAACACGTCAATTAGGCCTTTATAGATGCACGAAAAAAGGGTTTGAAAAATTTTGAAAAACAACCCCCTTTATAGCCAAAAAAAACCTCAAAAATCAGTTATTATTATTATTAGCTAAACAAGAATTTTTAGAAAGATGCGGTTTTTGCATTTGGTAGGATACATTAAAGGCTACAAATAAGCCAAATTTTATCAAAATCGTTAGAACCGTTTTTTTATAAAAAAAAAATATAACTGATTTTTTGGGGTTCTTTTGCCAAAAAGGGGTTGTTTTTCAAAAATTTTCAAAACCGTTTTTCGTGCATCTATACAGGCCTACTTGACATGTCTGGTGCAAATTTGTTTGAAATTGATCGAATAGCTTTCGCTCTAGCTTTGTATAGGCCTACATACAGACATACATTTTGTACAAACCACTTTTTTGGTCTCAGGGGGTCCCAAAACGGATATTTCCACAAAATTCTCAACATCGATTTTTTTGCGATCACTATACTTTCTCTATAGGCCTACTATAGTATAGTGAGAAAGTAAAATGTATTAGGTGTAGGCTACAAAAAATTCTACTGTAAGTTTTTACTGATGACCTTTATTTCGCATCTTACGAATAGTATTTGAATTATTACATTCAGTTCACCTTTAATTTTAATGTTGTGTAGGCTAGGAACGTTTGTACAAAAACGTTCTAAAAATTAACATTAAGTTATTGGGAATATTTTGCTTTATGATGGGCAATAGTCCAGAATTGCCACTTGCCTGTTATAAAGCTTAAAATAACTAAGTCCACTTTAAATAAATAGTTAGCAAAAACACTTTCCTCGTACTTTGTGCAACACAAGCATGTTACGATTTTTTGTTGAATAAAGTCTATCTATTCACTACAGCTAAGCAGTTTTTGTTCACCAATAATTCAAAAACGCATATAAAAATCAAATCATATACCGTAATATCTAGGCCTAATTAGGAAAAGTAAAACATAAATTAAAACATAATTTGTATCCGAGGCAGTTCATAAAGATGTGTTGTATATATATGGTGTTTTAAAAGACAAACATAAAAACACAAAAAAAAGTGTTGTCCAGTATTTAAATTAAACACACTCATATTTTCCTTCCCAGCCAAAATTTACTACATTCTACATTCCTCCTAGTCATACAATAGCTGTGGTGCCAACATAGCAAAAGAAAACACTCTAGCCTAGAACTAGAACGTAATCGTAGGCTAATATATAGTTCTATTACTGAACATCTCAAATCGATGTTAACAGCAAATATAATTTTACAACATTGTATGCTATACTTTCACATTTTATCGCATATTTAATATATATAATATAAAAAATTTTTGTAAAAAAGTATTAAATTAAGCTAAAGATAAAACATCAATCTTAAGTTATTTATAGTTAGTAAAACTATTAAACATGTTGTAAAAAGAAGGGTATTACCAACGTCTTAATTCACCAGATTGAATTCACTATGAATCAACAAACACTCAGTTACAATGAGTATAGGTTGGAACCATTACTTTATTATTTCTTTCTTAAAAAAATGTTGCCTGTGTTATCAGTAGGGAGGCGTATTGTAAAGTTATGCCTTCTTGTTTTGCCAAATGTCATTTTAAGAAGCACATTAATTAACTTTGTTCGATAGCTGATTAGTTTATCTTGTTTAATTAATCATGGATGCTGAGGCAGAATAAAGAAACCCTTATGAATGCCTTAAACATCTAATATGAATTCCCATTAGATGAAATTAATTAATTAACCCAATAAGTGAGGTTAGGCCATTGGCTGCAAAAAAATTTTTGGTCTAAAATGGTTTAAATATTAAACCATAATTAACCTATTGTATCAAAGATATTTTAATTTTAAGTCACTTGTCTCACAGGCTAAGATGTAGTCTATTAAGTTATATACTTAACAAACATTCACTTTCACTATATTTAAAAAGCAATATATAATTCAATGTATAGCTAGTGTTTCTGAAACCCTACTATCGATTGAACATAACCTATCTAATAAGTAAGACTAAATGTGTTATGGCACCTATAAGTCCATTCCAAACCAACAGTTTTATCAAACTAAAATATATAATGGAATCTAAATGATTGCTTTTTAAACACAAACTTACATAGACTAGTTTTAGTGACCTATCACTTGTTAGTAAAAACAAACTCCCAACAACATTTTTTACGATCACACTACTATTCCAAAATAACAATTAGTAGGCCTACTAGTAAATTGACTTTAATGCCATGCTAAAAATAAGGCTTAAATTTAAAATAGACTAATCCTCTTTGTTGATAACACAAGTAACCAACCTTTCTTTTAGGAATGACAGTGCTGCCAACCTAAGCACATGGTCACTGCTTTATTAAACAATAAGTCCAAACAAGAAACACTCTATAACAAAAATTAAATAATATAAATGACCAAAACAATTTTTTTTAAAGCCATAAACATTTTTTAAGAAATTCATCAAAGAAATAAATTGATGACCATTAGTAATAGATCATCTTGCAACTGCAAACTACATAATAAGTTAGTACTACTTATTTTATATGATAAGTTAGTATAATGAAAAACTAATGTGTATAAATGTCAATAAAGGCATACATGACCAAAGCGAGGTTAAATAAAGTGTAGGTACTAAGCATATTTATTTGGAACATATCATCTCACTATTATATAGCCTACAAAATTCCTGTAATTTACGCAAAAACTGGCTTACTGTGCAGCGATAGGATACAGGTCACCGACTACCCCCACGTCCATATCCCAACCCAAGTGCCTCTGTCCTAATCAATCACTATTGATATCAAAGTATAGCATACAATTTAATCTGTTTGCATTTACTTCACCGCGAGTGGGGAAGCTGCAAGTCACTGTGTGGTGGTTGGTGAGCAAAGCAAGCAGAGGTCAGAGCCCTCTATTATATTATTATAATATTATATTTTTTGAATATATTTGTAGCAAGTTAGCATGATGAAAACCAATGTATGTAAGTCATTAAAAGGATACATAATAAAGCTGTGAGGTTAATTAAGGTGTAGGTATTAAAAATATATGATTATATTTATGACACGTTAGCGTAACGGAATACAAATGCTTATAAGTAATTATAAGAAGACAGAGAGAAGGGAGGTTTGTTAGTAGATTCAAATAAACGTAAATTTTAAACAACTTGAAAACAAAATTTTTCAATTTAATTTAATATTTATCATAAACTTATAAGTTGACATCTGTAACATTGAGCTACTACTTTATCAAACAAAATAATTGAAATAAATACTCAATTAATTGTACGATTACGTTCTAGAGCATTTTTTGCACATAGGTTGGCACCTATTTAGGATTTAGTTTGGAGACATAAAAAAATAACAAATCCTAAACCTTAACTAACAGTTATAGTTACCAATCATAATATGTTTCCCTTTCACAAACACAGCCTATATAAGTTGGTTGGTACAACTACTAAACTTTACTAAAAAGTCATAAAAAATGTTGGTCCTGGAAGGCAAGGTCCTACTAAATTATACGCCATAATTTTGCCTATTAGCATCACCTTTTAATTATTTTTCTGCATTAGATTCAATTTAATTTAGGCTTACAAAATATTAACGGTTGCTTTTAATTGGTTTTGGATAAGAAACTATTTAACGATTAGAGTACGTATATTAGATTAAACTAAAAGTTAATTGCAACAATTTAGGCTGACACAACAAGAAAATTGCACTCATTTTGAAGATGTACCAAAATAGATCTACTAGAGCAGATTAAATTAGTTTGGGTACATTACCTTTCTTTAGTAAAACTCTACCTTAAGACCTTTCTTAAAATACTGTAACCTATATATAAAAAGTTTCTTTATTGTACTAAAGTTTACAATATGCTTCCCTGGTAATATCTTTGCAGACCATCTGTATTTAAGAAATTAGTGCTGCCAACCTACACACATTAGTTAAGCACATTGTAACTGATTAAATTTTGAGTAATTGTAATACAACTGTAACAATTTTTACTGCCATAAGTCGAATGTAAAGTTTTTTTTGTGATATATATAGTAGCCTAACCAAGTTGTTCCGCTAAACACATTAGAACAGTTGATAATGGCAAATGGGTCATTTTATCTAACGTGTTGTGTAAATACTGTATTTATGAAATATAAATTTTTACATAGGCCTATTTAACTTATGTGAGGTAAGTTTACTTTTAAGGTCCTTCTTTTTGTTTTTTATAATTTGTTCCATTAAATTTAGTAGAGTTGTATTTACTGATTACATCGATTTAAGATGATTATTAAATATTATAACATGCATTTTCTGGCTTATAGATTGGCACCCCTACAGGAATATCAAGAATGCATGTCATAATTTTGCCCTTTTATTGTGATAGGTTACAAATATTTCAAAATAAAAACTAGGACTAGGCCTACTGCATCAAAACTGTTCAAATTCCCCAAACCAGTTATTTAACAAAGGATTTGTGTAATGAACTATTGGAATAAAATAAATTAAGCCTGAGAAAGCAGTTTTAGCAAAGAAAATTTTATATATGTTCGAATCTGTACATGTATTCTACCAGAGTTAACACATAGGTAGGTTACTTACAAATAACATATAATATGTACAGTAACTCAACTTCATCTTAAGAAATGACATACCATCAAATATAAATAGGCTATTCCTAATAATCAAAAAGAAAACATATTTTTTACAATAGGACTAGGCCTAATTAGATTTAAGCATCGTTTCGTAAAAATTATTTTTATAAATCAGTTTACTGTTCAGACTGTAAAGATATACAAATTAAAACTTAAATGAACAAGCCTTAGTAGTCAAACAGGCTATATACTGCTTAAAATAAAGTAAACATGATTTATACGGTGGTAGTATTTTAATAAATTGTGGTACTGTAATGTATTTTTTACATCTTGACAAAGTTAATCATGACACCCAATAACAGATGCCACTTAGAAGTTAAACTATTTAAGCAGAATATTAATAATATAGGCTAACTTACTGTAAAACAGGTAAACAAATATACATATGCAGACTCAATGTCTATATCATTTAAGAGTTCGTAAGTATATTTTAGAGGCGAAGAATGTTCCTTTTGCCTAGTTGTTAACTGCTTCGCAGCATTAATCAATTGTCCATGGCGTATCTCCGAGTCCAATCTTTTGCATTACGGATTGCTTCTACTTCGTTAACTTTCCAAAGCTCCGCAACATCATTTGCTAGAGGATCATCAGGATTAGGTGCACTTAATAGTGCCTGAATTGATAATAATACAGTTCGAATTTGAAGTGCTGGACTCCATTTGTCTTTCAAAATATCTAAACATATTCGGCCCAATCTATCTATGTTAGGATGATAAATTTTTGTAATAAACCTAACTTTTGGTGCAGACATTGGATAATCTTCTGGTAAAAATAATTCCAATTTAAAAAGACCACCTTCAAAAGGAGAGTCCTCAGGACCTGTAACGATAACGTGAAAATATCGTGCATTACTATCATCTGGCACCGCACTAATTCCAGGCACTGGTTCTTGCAGCAATCTCTGAGTTTCCTTGATGATCCTTCTTGGTAAGGCTGCCATAACTATCACAGTCTTGATGAAATCCGAATGTCGATTAAAATAGGTTCTCACTAGTATTTTAAACACTGATTGTAGATTAATACATAAACAGAAACGAAAAGAAATATTAAAACAAAATTACTTCAAGAACTTGTTTGTATCAAATTATGAACCACAAATTACTTACTAAAAAGCCCATAAGCCTATACTTTTAGCTTTAGTTTTCTTTGGACTGTTCAGCTAATGCCATTACGATGATAAAATACATAATCATGCTCGTGAAGTTTTGTGTAACTTGATTTCATGATCACAGAAAAAACTAAATCTTAAAAATTAAATTTTTGATCTGTGAAAATAAATTAAAATATTAACATTTTACAATAACTTACTGATTAGGATTATAAGTTTGTAACGTATATATCGAAAATACTCTATTTTCTCAGTTCAAGATCAAATTGGCTGATCAGATGTTATATCACAAAACATTTTACCAATTATAGTATATATTATATAACCACATATCAGCTGTCAAATTTTCTTTACAGCAAACTAGACTACATCATTGGAAAACTAATGATAATTAATTGTATAATTCATACAGTATTCACTTAACAATGAAGAAGCCACGAAACATTATTTTCTGCGTAAAAACAATCTGGTAAACTTTAAATTTATTAAACATGTGAGACGACACGTTATCCAAGACCATCCAATACTAAACTAAGCGCGAGCTGCGCGAGCCTCGAAGTGGGATTGAATGTAAGAATTGTGTCCATATATGTTTAAAACCATTTTGATTCCTCGTTGCTATTAATATTAATATTGTTTCTTAGTCAAAGCAAATGGTTCATGGAGTCTATCATTTTATGTATGTACCGGTACATATTAAAGCAATGGCATCAGGGGTTTACTCGTAATTTTTCCAGTACCGGAAAGCTGCAGGAAGTGATGGAAAAGAGGGTCACTACACAGAAAATTCTTCGAAATTTTCAGTTCTAAATCCCTACTTTACAAATCTTTGGTGAGTTTAAGGGTGCAGAAAAAATGTTTACTTTTATAAGAAAAGTACACATGTATATATGTAACTATTTTTGTACTTGTAGCAATTTTTAGAGACACATACTATATTTTAAGTAAAAACTTTCAAAATGTCTCTTATTTATTTAGTCAATAGCCTTTATTACAAAATTAAATATTTGGTAAAAGACTGTAAACCTAAACACATTTTATATGTATCAAGAAATGACTTTTTGTCTTTTTTATAGAAAAACAGCTAAACACAAGAACGCTTATCACAATAACATGACACATACGCTTATTAGTGAATTATTATTAACGACTCTCTAAAGTCATAAAACTAAACATCACAATGTCAAAGCGACCAGCCACTTTTTGACAGTTCGCTAGAGGTAGCTTGTACCGGGCGCATGCGTGCACGAGTCCAGGTGCAGTCACTGAGTACATTCCACGCAAGCAGAGAACCTGCTAAATCGCCTTGTGGCTGGTGTGGTGTTCAGGTACCTACGTTTAAGTATTTTCCTCTTTCGTTTTATATACATCAATATATTTCCTAATCCTAATTAACAGTTTCATTAGTTTTTCTTACCCTGACTCTATATCACAACGGTCCTCTTCTAAAAAAAAGACCCATATAAAGTTAAGCGTCGCTGGTTGTTAAACTTTTCGGCCACTTCATCATCGGTCTCTTATTTGTAGTTGTTTGCAGTGATTGACAAACTTTAAAGGCATGCCGCGAGGCTAGATAAAGGATGCCTGGTGCTCCCAAGTTGTCCCATTTCGATTCCGATTTGAGGGACAATGTGGGAAACTTTTGTAGTTGGCTTGCATAGTCGCAATGAACTATAGTGTGGGGATATCTTGAGGTTTTTCGATTAGCGATTGGTGGATGTAAAATTCTGAATCGAGTGTTGAATGAGTGTGATTGAGGGAGTGGATAATCCAGTGCAACGTTAAAACAAAACGTAAAATTAATAAAGAGCAATTCCGGAACGACGTTCTGGTACCAGTAAACCCCTGAATGTCATTGATGAAAGACCTTCTAAAGTTCCTTAGTCAAAGCTGTTGGTTGTAAACTTATAAGCTATAGGGATCCTTCGGAGAGGTGTATCCCTTTTCTCTTTTTTTATGCTGACAAAAATTATAGTTTATGCAAAAAAGGAAATCGATAAATAAGTCAAAGCAAAACAGATTACAAATTACAAGCTATTCAAATTGCATTTATATATTTTATTTAATCGCAAAAATGAACACAATAACTCTTACAATTTCATGACTCTATAATATAGTAATTTGTCGTTTAAATTTGTCTCTGAGTTAAAGATAATGACAGCAATTGTATATACAATATTGCTGTGTTTACTGTGTTGGTATAGGATGCCGGGTTGAATAAACCAATAATTACCCATAACTTAACTATCATTCTTCATCCGATTGTTTCGATAGTTACACCATCCGATAAGGAATCAAAAGGGCTACAAAAAGGTATCTTGGCATTTTTTTGTTAAAATGTGTGGTTTTGAGTAATTTAGGTTTGAAATTTTCAAACAGCCGCCATTTTGAAACTCATGATTAGATTTAATCATTATTTGTCTTGAGATAAATCATTGTTAGGTTAATCTCCATGCCAAGTTTGACCTAGATCAGTCAAACCGTTCTCTAGATAAGAATTCTTTTGTACAAAAAAAAAACTAATTGCGGATACTGTATCTAGAAAACGAAGCGTTTTCGGATCTGTATTTATATGAACTTTTTTTTCTTGTTTTGACTCATAGAACCATTCCCCGAAGTTTGGCACTTTACATAAAAATGGGACACTCTGTATAAGTGGAACCCTTGATTATACATGGAACGTCCATAATCAAAGGTGGAACAGATTGTTCAACGTCATAGGTTTAATCTGTTAATGTTAACACAATATATTATAGTTTAATAATTATTGGTAATACCCTTGATTATAACATCCATAATCAAAGGTAATACCCTTGATTACCAAGGGTAATACATCTGGCATCTGGCACTTTACAATTTACATATGGGACACTCTATAAGTGGAACAGATTGTCAACGTCATAGGTTTAATCTGTTAATGTTAACACAATATATTATTATAGTTTAATTATTGGTAATACCCTTGATTACCAAGGGTAATACATCTGATATGGTCATTGTGCTTACTCATTTCGTAAGTTGTGTTAAAAATTGACATTATTCTTCCACATTTTGTAAGTTGTGTTAAAAGTTTACACTTCTCCCGTGTGGTCTTAAGAACACAATAACATTTTTTTTATATACTTTTTGAAAACATTTAATTTCAGAAGCAGAAGGCTTTGATTTACATAGAAGTTGCCATGCAATTAACTGTAAAACATAGATTACAGAATATATTATTTAATGATCGAAAGGTCCTATATTATGATGTGTGCAGTTCAAAAGAACAGAAACGCAAAATAAAATAATTTAATAATAATAATAATAATAATAAAAAAATAATTTCAAAATCAATGTGGTATTTCTTGCTTAACTATTTTTTATAAGTTTGATTTAGAAAAAAAGTTTCGATTGATTTTGTCTGACTGGAGGTACACAATACACACCATTAGTTTTAGGTCAGGATATTCTAATATACGTTAGTATAATATTGAAATATTAACGTACAAAGAAAAATTGAATAAAGTATTTTCGTCTAGTGAAAATTAATCTTTTCAGTTATTTAGAAGACAATATTTTACTGGCCATGAAAAGATTACTGCGCTAAACTAGCTGCGCAGTGCGCACTAGTTAATCTGCCGGTCCAAAATGTCGGACGTTGAAGATGATTTTATGTGCGAAGAAGAAGAGGATTATGGACTGGTAAAAACTGATATCTTTATTTGTGAATTGTTGATTTGTTAATAATTTAATATTTTTGTTGTATTTTACAATTGATTTTGTCGTTGTAATAATAATCTTGTAATCATTCAAAATATTTTTCCTAGCCTAGCGGAAAGATTCCCTGATTTTTTTTCCTTTAATGTTCAAAACTAAAACATTTGTTGTCAGTCTTAAACATTCCTGGCAATTTGTAACAATATTTGCTTTTTATACAATATAAGCTCTTTCTACTTTCGATAAAGGCTTAGATTATGGTACGAACTAGGAGTAAATAATCTACTTGACACAAGGTTTGTCAGTCTGAGCTAAATAACATTATAAATAATATACAAATATTTTTGTTTAAACATTATTTTCTGCATTTTGTCAAGTGGTAATTAAGCCTTATATGTTTGCGTGAATTGTAATTTTTATCTTTTACCTTTTTGTTGATTTACTTACTGCAATTAACACTTTGATAGGGCCTAATATATTATTATAAATTTAAAGGTTAGGTTAGTAGTAGAAAATTTTCACAGAACCACCACATGGGTGATTAATTTAGTATATTTAAGTGTAAATATTGTACAATAAAAAGAGTCAAAATGGTTTAAAATGTTAAATCATATCTTTGGTTAAAACACAGGTCAAATATTTTTCCGTCTTGAAATAGTAGGTAGCACAGGCTAGGCTCGGAGAGTATAAAAACATTTAATTGGCTGTTAATTGATGTGATTAGCTTGAAAGTAGGTTGCTATTGGGTCCATGGCGTATTAACTTCACTAAAATAATTTAATAACATTTGATCAAACTGGAAACCTAATTTGATTGGAGACTGTAAGTTAGTTTAGGTTCTGGTTTTTTTAGGTTGCAACTCAGTTGTGATAGAAGAAGTAGCAATAGCCTATTCTAAAATTTTGCCAAGTTGTATTGTATAAATTTACCAATTACTATTGCCCAGATTTTGTTATGAATTGTCATAGCGGTTTTGTAGGCCTAGCTTTGTTGCTACGTGTGAGGTTTATTGTAAATGCAGTTTGTTAGCCAAGTAACTGATTTTCTGTTTTTTCCTTAGTCTGTGTTAAGCTGCGTTGTCAATGCTGTCACTGGCAAAACCATGAAGCAAGACAACCAACGTTTACTTTACTCTTGCGCTTTCTACCCTCTTACCACATGTATGAAAAGTAGTTCTTAAAGTTTGTTGAAATTAAAAAGATCTACAATTTTGGTCTCTTTAACTATAACTTTTAGTTGTATCTCCATCGGTTATAGCTTAGATAGAACTTGAAACCTAGTTAGGTCTATTATTTTTACCCACTACACAGGCAGCCATATATAAGCATAAACTTTGGTAGTAGAAAATTAGGTGCATCATTTGTTTAAAATTTTAAATACTGTATAAAGAACTTTAAGTATTATGATATAGGCCTACAACTCGAGCCCACACTCACATAACTCTTATTCATTGTTTCTCCATCAGTTATTAGGCTACTTTAGATAGAGCTTGACATGTAGGTACAGGGCAAATTTTGTACTTTTTTCACTCATTCTTCAATTATTTCTCACACTTAAAAAAAATAGCAACCAATCTTCAACCATATCATATAGCCTTTCGAAGGTAAAAATTTTAGACCTAAGGCTCTTTGTCATATCTCCTTAGATATGAGCTAAGATCTTGGATTTAGTGTAATTTTTATACATTTTTCGTACATTCTTCTACTACTTTGATTTAGTGACTCTGCCTAATTCCCCCGGGTTGTCAAACTTCACTAAGAGTTTGATACCCCCAGCTTAAAAAAATCCTCTAGCGAAGCGAGTGAATTTGTTATATTTATGTAGCCTATATGGGTCAAAGTCACAAAATGGGACAATTTAAAAAAAAATTAAAATTAAGTATTTGATTTTATATAAATAAATAACATATTAGGTAAATAACATGTTCAGGAACCTTATCTCATATGTAGCTGAGCTAAATTCTATGAATTTCTATTTTGTTATATGGACTTTTAGTGTAGGCTACCGAAGCATCAATGGATACAAATCGGTCACACTTGCTAAATCGACAAAAGCTATTACTTTGAGATAGCTTAAAAGTATAATTAATAATATCTATATACCCAATAACATTCATTTAATAATTCTGTATAGAAATTATACAATCAGATTTTGAATCAAACATATAGGCCTACTGCCGATTTCGTATGTGTGACCGATTTGTGTGGCCGTGACCGGATAGTAGCGATCGTGACCGATTGGTAGCGATCGTGACCGTGCGGTAATGATCATTACCGCGCGGTAGCGATCGATGCCGTTTTGATAATAATTTAAACTAGTGGACCCGGCAATGCTTCGCTATTGCTATTGCTTGATTTACCTAACCTAAAATTATATTCAGTTTTTGATCCAAATCAGTTGTTGATCAAAATCAGCTGTTTTAAGCTTTTCATACGAACAGCTGTTTTTGTGCCCCTGATAAAATCAAAAGAAATCTTTCTTCTTCTTCCTTAACCCAACAATGGCCACGGTTAAAGCTAAAATTGGCCAGCCCGTTTTTAGCGTTTTGCAAGCATATTTTTAAAAATTCGCCAAAAATAGTAAATGAACCCCAATCCAAATGTGTTCAATAGCTTTTTTGTAGAAGAAACTTCAAAGAATTCAAATATGCCACTAAAAATAAGTTTATTTTGAAATTGTAAAAGTTATTAGCTCAAGAAACAAAAAATGTTCAGTAACGAAAGGAAAAAGTTCAACTTTAGGCCTACATAACAATTAGTAAACATTTTTTGTATTTTTTTCGTAAGCGTAAAAAAGTTTCGTAATTTAGTTCTAAATA
>JAGFPH010004353.1:100476-121550 GCA_018207615.1 Philaenus spumarius | reverse complement strand
ATACCCTTTATTTAGTTGTTTAATGTTATAGGCCTAACCTCAAAACTTAATAATCCAATATTTATTATTGAAATCATAGCCCTGCTTATAATCTAGCTTTAGCTCGGTCTCCTGGTACTATATACTTATACCATAGTTAGGAAAGGTTTGCATGTTTATTGCACTTAAAAATTACTTAAAATTAAAATTGTGTTAAAAATCCCCCGCCCGTGGGACATGTACTGTGTTTATGGAGTTTAGTAAAAAAAAAGAAAGATTTTCAACCACTATTTTTATTAAAATGTTTTAAATTTACTTTGCTAGGTATCAAAATGTTTCTGATTTAAGGACAACAAAAATGATGTGTCACAAGCTTAATGTTTTGAGTTGCCCCACAGGACCCCTCCGGGAGGATGGAATTTACTCGGGAGTTTGTAAAAGTAGTTACTAATAATTCAAAGACATCCCAAATTTTCATCTTTCTACTTTCCGTTTTCTAAAAGTTACGGACGCTGTTCCATTCTTAAAAAGCACCTGGTATATACAATAATACTCGGCGGCTAATCTCAAATAGTGGAAACATTGTACACATTTTTTATTAAAAAGCTGCTTAAGTTACTAAAAAAATACTCCTGATTTTATAATATAGGAGAGAATCAATTGTATTTATTTACTATTTACATTACAATTTCATTACATTACATTTCAAGTATATACAGAAAGTGTTGAAATTAAATGATCGTAGGCTGCCAAAATTGCTTGCAAGTGAAATTATCAATAAAAATGTATTCTCTTACAAATGTAATTATGAAATGTTAACTACATGCATTAACTAATGTATGTTAAAACATAACCTTGATTCTTTTCAATACTTAGAAGAAAATGGTGAAATGACTTGTATAGAAAACCTACTGATTTAAAAAATAATTTATTGCAAAAAGTTTGTAGTTCTGTTTATCATGTTAAGTATAAAGAGTTAGATATTGGTATAGGAAAGATGAATTAATAATAATAATGACAAGTGTTTTATTTGAGGCATAATTACATTTTAAACCAATTCCATTTCAATAGACCGTCTGCTGGGTTGGCACTCTTAATTAATAAACTACACACTTACACAAAAATAGTCTAACTAAAAAATTCAAACATGAGTTCCAAAAAATAACAAAATTACAAAGAATAACAATGTTTGCCTATGTGCTATTATAAAGGAAACCTAAAACTAACAATCACATTTTTAAGTCGGATAAATCGTGTCCCAGTAGGCTTTTTAGTTTTCCTATTCCATCATCCTTCCCCATCTATCCAAGTAAACCGGCAACCGTCCACAATTGAATGATCAAAAACCGGCGGCATCCGCCGTCACCCAGAAATTCTTTTTCTTTCTATCTCTCGTCTAGTTTCTAGCAAAAAGGACCGTTTTACTTAAACTTCTTGAGTAAAATCTCTGTTACTACGTAACCCGAGCCCTTTAATTTGTTCACGTTAGAAAATATAAATTCAATGTCACTGTTGGACTTCCAGAACATCGCACCAATCCAGGACTCAGGATCTCCAATAAGGAATACGCTGTGTACGATATAAGGTAGTGTCGGAGACATCCTTATAATTTTTCATAGTTTACAGCATTGACGAGTAGGGCTTCACTTTTAAATTTTTAATATATCAGTTTTGGGGAGTAAAGTTATAAAATAATAAATTTAAATATATGTTATCTATCTTTCACAAAAAAAGTTACTTTTTATTGATTTTGAAGCTAAATTGTATACCAATAATTTCACAAAAACTAGCTAAGGAATTTTTTAGTATTTTAAGGATAAAGTATCCGATAATTTTGATTTCTGTAAATAGTATAAATTAAGAAAGAGTAAAGTTTATGTTTTGTTTTCCAACCAAAAAATCTTTTATTCAGAGTAATCTACCAAAACCAAGTTTAATCTTAAGAAGTGTTAATATTATGGAAGGATTGGCTAGGTATAACTAAGAGTACAGTTCTCCGAAAGGCACGACTCCTGGGCTGAGTTTAGTATCTATAAATATAATATATGACAAGTATTCCTTAGAAAAATTTATTAAGGGTTTTATCTCAAGGCTAGTAACTAAAGATAAATATCCTTGCAAAGACGAGCTACCCTCTTGACTTGTCTGACAGAGCTAGCCAGGACCCAAAAAAAGAATTTTCACTAAAGGTGATCAATTTAATTAATTTAAAACTCTAATTAGTTAAATTGTAATAAGTAGGTGGGCGAGCAGAGTGTGGTAGACCGTTGCAGTACGTGTGCTGTTATTATCTTTAACTTTACTATTATCCTTCATCCGATTATTTTGATAGTTATACCATCCGATAGGGAATTAAAAGTGCTACAAAAAAAGTGCCTTGACAATTTTTGTTAAAATGTACAATTTTGGTGTAATTAAGGTTTGAAATTTTCAAATAGTCGCCTTTTTGAAACGCATAATTGGTAATAATAGCTCATTTTAATTAAAACAGATAAATCTGTATCATTAACTTTAGACTTTAAACCACATTCTTATAAGACAATACTTGCAGAACGTAATTCCACGATGCCCAGTGCCAATTTCTATTGTCCTTGGAGGATTGGCGATGCCTCCTCATTGTCTTTAGGTCGACTTGTCCTTCGCATCCGGTCCCTGCTGCAGCCTCCCTGGTCCAGTCTGCTCTAGTCTGCCGATAAGTCGGATAAATCGTGTCCCAGTAGGCTTTTTAGTTTTCCTATTCCATCATCCTTCCCCATCATAAGCGTTGTAAGGAATAAAATAAAGAAGAAATAAAACAAATAAATAAATGCAATAAGAATATTTAAAACAAAAGTAATTTTACAGAACATAGCTTGGGACATAAAAATAAAACTGCAAACGTAAACCCAAACTAAGCATTATAGCACGCGTCTAATCGACCGAGGACAATGAACTATACTTTCCAGGTGGAACCATAATAAAAGCAACCTAAAGGAAATCGAGTGGCCCAATCAAATAGTGACAAAATTCAGAAATCAACCAATAGTGAGGAAACAACAAGACGTGGAAAGAAAAAGATTGGAGGAAGAGAGAAATAACGTAAGTCTTTAATAACTGGGCTTCAAGGGGTAAAGACATCAAATTCAACAAAGGAAAAATAGCATACAAAAATCAAACACGTGTAATCGGTAGTGAAAGTAAAGTTCGGAACAACAGAAATTCGATAAATAGTGTGTGTGAGTGCGTGGGTGTAATTATTATTTAAAATCTTGTAGAGAGGGGTGTTGTGTAATGGAAGGAGATTAATATGTGAGTAAATTGAATTTAACTAAATATTATTTTGTAAGACAGATTTCGAGGTTTAGAACTAACATTGAATCGTATACCAAACAATTAAATATTATAGAATTATTAATTAATAAGCAGACCATTCTGAGTTAATTAATGACTTAACACTCAAGTTCATAAGTAATGGATTACATGTATTTATATACATGAGCGGGGTTCAATCATTCCTTGAAAGAGTTAGAATCAAGGTGTTGAAAGGGAGAAATTAGTGCTCAGAGTTTAAGGTAGAAATATTATGTATTTGTATAAATGTAGAATGGGTTATTCAATATGTTAAGAGAGTGTCAACATCCTAACTAATTTAAATAATTTGTTAAAGTACTTTTAATGTTTTAAGAGCACCTGATGAACCATAAATAAAGGGAATAATTTGTCAGCTTAATTTCAGGTATTAAATCATTTCAATAACTATAATTAATTCAAATCATTTGTCAGTGTAATTTCTTGTATAAAAATAAGGTGAAAAACCTATAATTGATTTAGGTAGTTTTGTCAAGGTAACCTCTAGTATTGAAAGAGTTTGAAGAGGGAGAGCTCATTAATTTATTAAACTTGATTTTGACTAAGAAAACTGTGTCTATGTAATTGTTAATACCCTATTCTTACAAGTTAAACATTGGTCCATAGTTGGACCTGGTGGACGCCCCCAAAACTTGCAAATATTATAATTCAAAAGATCCTTTATAAATTCAGAACATATGCAAAGTGTTCTCTCAGTAATCTCCCGAAAACCTTAATCTCAAATAAAACAACCTTACATGATAAAGTCGCCTGGATTAAAAAAACCTTACAGCGTGTTATCTATCCAAGTAAACCGGCAACCGTCCACAATTAAATGATCAAAAACCGGCGGCATCCGCCGTCACCCAAAAATTATTTTTTTGTCTATCTCTCGTCTAGTTTCTAGCAAAAAGGACCGTTTTACTTAAACTTCTTTAGTAAAAGCTCTGTTACTTACGTAGCCCTTTAATTTGTTCACGTTAGAAAATATAAATTCAATGCCACTGTTATCTGGGAAATGGGCAGTTATAACTTTACCTTTAGCATCTAGTTCACCCATACGCGATCACGACAATTTAAAACTTCAACACAAAAACTTCTAACTAAAGCCCTGAAATCTTTCTCTTGCCCCCACTTCAAACCCCTGAATATTATAATATTTCTTCTGGACCTACTTTCTAAGTCATTTAATTTATTCTATACACATTTTTCGTGGGTTTTAAGGACATTTATTTCTTCTTTCAAAGCCTGATTTTACTCGGATAATTTTTTTACTTCTGTTGTTTGAATTGACAAGTCAGCTTTTGTTGCCAATGGCAAAGTTATTGGCCCAATAAAGCACTTAGACTTTCCATTAATTGTCCGTGAGTCGTGTCCCCCACTTTTGTACCTTCCATTATTATATTCTGAAAGTTTCTAGCCCTGTTGACAATTTCAATTTCTGGCGAGCTTGATCTTTGTCGTTTAACAATTATTCTTCGAACCAACGGAGCAAAAACTTATTAATTTTTCTGTCAATCATATGAATTCGAACACAAGCACAGACATAGAATAAAACAACTTAAATTTGCTGTAATCTTAAGCGTATTGTCAGGAGAGAGGAATTACAAGACAGACTGTTGTAGTATTTATTTTGTTTTTACAATTTTTAAGTTAAGAGGGCAAGCTTTAAATTTAAATTTTAGGGTTGACAGGCCCGAAGAGACTCATTTGGGTTCACTGTGTAACAGGTTAGAAATTCATTATACCTACCATTATAGAATTCATACAAGCCACTCATTTACGTTGTTTGTTACTGGAGTGGCGAAAAAGGAGCCATCAGTTCAGAATGGAATATATTACCCTGTCACCTATAGGATCCTCCACAGTAAAAGAAAAACGGGTCATGATTCTGAACTACACAGTGGCGTTTGCTCCGTAGCTCTAAATGCTGCACAAAAAATTACAATTACTGAACCTAATGTCTTTTCTGGAAATTGTTTAAAGTAACTCTAAATTTATAACATACATTTCGTAATGTAGGTAAACTTGTATAACAACTATAATTATTTGTCTCCTGTTTGTAATTTCTGCAATGGATATGGTAATTATGTCTGGGAATGTCGTTATTTTGTTCAACATGCTATCTCGAGTGTCAGCCAAATTCTTGTCTAGAATGTATAAAGCATTCAATGAACTTGTTGGTTATTCTCCCACTGCTAACTTATAAAATCCATTAGACCATCTTTGTGTAAATGATAAACGGTCATGTCACGAGTAATTAAGATTTTAATACGTACTTACAACAGAGCTGTTGTAAACCAATACTTCATTTTGGAAATTGGTGGTTCAAATTATTTGTATATACAGGGTGCATAAAAACCTTTCAGGACTTTGGGATATGCTTCCTCATACAAAAAGGAAGAATAAAGTGTATACAAACATATTCTCGAAAAAGCTTCGTTTTCTAGATATCCGCTATTTTGTTTTTTTTTTACAAAATAATTCATAACTAGAGAACGGTTTGACCGATTGAGTTGAAACTTGGCATGCAGTTTAAATTAACAGTGATATACATAAAATGAAATAAGCGATTAAATACAATCATGAGTTTAAAAATTGCGGCTGTTTGAAAATTTCAAACCGAAATTACTAAAAAATTGTACATTTTAACAAAAAATTTCCATACATCTTTTTTGTAGCGCTTTTGATTCAATATCGGATGGCGTAACTGGCAAAAGAATCGGATGAAGAATAATAGCTAAGTAAAAGATAAATGACAGCAAATGTACATACAATATTGTAATATTTACTGTGTTTGTATAGGATGCCGAGTTGTACAAACCAATTATTACACACAACTTAACTATTATCCTTCATCCGATTCATTTGACAGTTGCACCATCCGATAGGGAATCAAAACCGCTACAAAAATGATATCGACATTTTTTGTTAAAACGTACAGGTTTTGAGTAATTTAGGCCACCATTTTGAAACGAATGATGGGATATAATCGCTTATTTTTTAGATATATCATTGTTATTTTAAATTTCTTGCCAAGTTCAACTCAATCAGTCAAACCATTCTCTAGTTATGAATTATTTTGTACAAAAAACAAAATGGAGTATATCTGGAAAACGAAGTGTTTTCAGTCCTATGTTTACATGAACTTTTTTTTAAAATGTTATTTTAAGGTATTTATTAAATAAATTAAAACAGGTTGGTGCGACTTGTCAGTTTTCGGCTTTACAGTCCCGAAGAGAGTATATTGTAAATTCCTAGGTAAACTTTTTAAATGACGTAACACCATAGAAAATATTTTTCCCTTTTCATAAAATTGTTAGTAGTAAAGTTGGTTTTTAATTTAAATGGGAAAATAACTATAATAACTTAGCTAATAATCAAATTTATTAGCCTTTAAAAAACAAATTTTCTACCAAATGGAATTGTTATTACATTACTGAAAGTACTCTTACGATAAGACTACCCCACCCCTCGATAGGACAGCGCCCCTCGATATCGCAGAATGGTGTGTAGACGCCGCGCCGCTGCGTGCGTTGCATTCCGGAATTAATTCTGTGCGATCATCACAGAATTTTCAATTAAAGAAAAATTCACTTTTATGTTTAAACTTCAAAGTTGTTTTAGTTTTAGCAAAATTTCTAATGTATTAGATGTGCATAGTTATTCGGCTTGATTCAGTTATATGTACTTATTCATTTTTACACCATCACATAATAGGCCTACTTATATTTACCGTTTGGTGTGGTTACAGAAATTAATTAAGAACCAGCTTCTAGAGTAGGCCAATGTTTTCTTTTACCTTTGGTCCGTTATATTACACTGTATGAAAAATGTTCACTTCAAAATAATTAAAGTTAAAAAAAATAAAAAAGTTGAATCCTTTGAAAAATTTAATCATTTATTATTATTGTTAATATTTTTAGAATTACTCAATGCACAGTTAAATTTTTACCTTTTATTCAGTGTACTAATACCTTTCTTCTTAAATTACTACTACCCACTTATTGTATTTGATAAAATCTGCTTTTCAATATTTATTTAGATGAAATGAAAGAGGTTCATAAATGATATTATACACTTTAGTTATTTTGTCTTTCGTCAATTTTCTGTGTAACATAAAGTCTATATTTTCATTTTGTATTTGTTTACATTGATTTTACTTATTTTACATAATTTTTTTTATCAATTGTAACATATAATAAATGGGAGTACTTTATTCATAAATACATATTCATGTATTTCGAGTCAAAAAATGATAATAAACGTCCTACTGTCATTCAATCAAGTCAATGTTGCAATTATACTCGTCAGGTGTAATATGTAAAGATTTATCACTAAATCATTATTTCGGAGTTTTATTAAATTGATGAGTTCTATCATATTTTTAATAAATCTTTGGTATTATTTTAAAGAAATTTTACACAAAACACTAAGAAAGGTATTCACAAACCAAAAACTGTCATATTATACAGATATACACAAACATTGTTGATCAGTTTAGTTATAAATGTTAATTTGAAAAGATCCTTTAACAAGTTAGTAGAGACGGCTCCCCTTGTGATCAACCTTGACCTTGACCTTGACCTTTGAGCAGTGTAACGTGTGTGAGATGTTGACCTTGAGGAGAGTTAACGTGTGTGAGGTGTTGACCTTGAGGAGAGATCCGTGTGCGTTGAGGGTGACCTTGAGGCACCTACGCCGGCCACTGTTTCCGCCATCTTTTCTCCGCCATTTTGTTTCCGCCATCTTTTCTCCGCCATTTTGTTTTTTTTTCAATTAATTTTGATTTTATTTAATATTTAAATTGAATTATTTTCTTTTAAAAAGTATGGGTGTCTCTGAGATTTGAACCGGCTACCACCAGAGCTAAAGTCCACGACGTAACCGATTGAGCTACGACGCCATCTCTTGGTATAGAATGTTTTAGTCGAGTATATAAGTTTAACAGCTGCCGTCATTTACCTTGTACGGTGATACAGTGTACTTGTAATATAATGTAAATTACATTATATAACTGTTTCTATCGATCTTTTCCGAGTCCAACCGAACGTAAGGCTTCGCTGTGCATTTGTAATATAATGTAAAATGCATTATATAACTGTTTCTACCGATCTTACCCTGACTAGTGTTCCGGAATATATCATGTGTTTTACATTATATCACAAGGTCCTTACGTTCAGTCGGACTCCGGTTTTAGTTATATAATGTGTTTTACCTTATATCACAAGGCTACTGTCCGACGGTAGCGCGTTCTGGTAGAGAATCCTCTATTAGCCTGTCCGAAGGTAGCGCGTTCTGGTAGAGAATCTTCGAACTATCACCCCGTTCGACGGCAGCGCTTTCTAGTAGATAATCTTCGAACTATCACCCCGTTCGACGGCAGCACTTTCTGGTAGAGAATCATGTAATATAATGTCAAATACATTATATAACTGTTTCTATCGATCTTTTCCGAGTCCAACCAAACGTAAGGCTTCGCTGTGCACTTGTAATATAATGTAAAATGCTATTTACAAAAATGAGGAAGCACAATGTCCATTTCAGAGGTATTACCAAGTAAACTATTTTTAAACAACTTGCGAAATGAGGAAGAACAATGTCCATTTCAGAGGTATTACCAAGTAAACTATTTTTAAACAACTCACGAAATGAGGAAGCACGATGTCCATTTCAGACAAACAAACTATTTTAACACAACTCACGAAATGAAGCACTTTGTTAATTTCAGATCTATCCCAAGTAAACTATTTTAACACAACTTTCAAAATGAGGAAGCACAATGTCCATTTCAGAAGTATTACCGAGTAAACTATTTTAACACTACTCACAAAATGAAGAAGCACAATGTCCATTTCAGAGGTACTGCCAAGTAAACTATTTTAACACAACTCACAAAATGAAGAAGCACAATGTCCATTTCAGAGGTATTGCCAAGTAAACTATTTTAACACAACTCACGAAATGAGAAAGCACGATGTCCATTTCAGAGGCATTACCAAGTAAACTATTTTAACACAACTCACAAAATGAGGAAGCACAATGTAAAAATCAGAGGTATTTAAAAATAAACTATTTTAAAACCACTTACGAAATGAGGAAGCACAATGTCCATTTCAGAGATATTACCAAGTGAACTATTTTAACACAGCTCACAAAATGAGGAAGCACAAGGTCCATTTCAGAGGTATTACCAAGTAAACTATATACTCTGCTACATACACGTGTGTACTATATATAGTAGAGAGTGACGGTAAAATCCGATTAATCGCCCGTACATTTTTTTAGACGCTGTTTTCACTTCAAAAATGGCTACCATTACAAGTCCCATCAGTTAGCTTAAACCTATAACCTGAAGCTCCAATAGAGTTCAATGTCAGTGTCATATCGTAGACCTATATAAAACTAAATAAATACTGTTTGCTGAAATGAAGTTAAATGACGTGGTCATCTAAAACGATACTTGATTTAAGTAAATGAACGAAGATTTCAAACTGTCGGCAGTATATGCAATGTTAAAAAAGTTGAAACGTGCGTTCGAAATCTCGGTTTATCAATTCTATTTATAAATTAACAATCAGGGAAATAACTTTAAATTATTAAGATGGTTTTGTACTTTTTACACACATGGAGTACGTCACAAACCTTGTTCAGGAGTAATTGTTGCCAACAACTGCTTCAATAAGTCGGTTAGGTCAGCTGGTAGCTGTGTCACGTACACATGATGATTTATGAACCCCCTGAGGTAATAACCGCATGACTCAGATCGGGCGAACGCGGAGGCCATGCGAAACAAGCTCCGTCGCGTCGTCCGGCCCCTTGCGGTCAATCCGACGAAGTACTGAGTTATACCGGTGAGGCGGTGCACCATCTTGCTGCCAAATAAAGTTCTGTGGTGCAGCTTCCTCCAATTGGGAAAGAGCCATAGTTGTAGCCCATCAAGATAAAAAACACCATCCAGTTACAGTTGCTTCATAAAAAAAGCCAATCAACTTTCCGCCGGGATACGGCATTAGTCGTTCAATTTACTGGAGTTTCGTTGCAACTCTACCATCTCGTGGGGATTTTTCACCCCCAGATGCGAACATAATGAGTTTGTACATGTCCACTTTGGTGAAAAGTCGATTCATCACTGAAGACGACACGATCCAGAAAACCTTCATCGTAATGCAGGAACATAACGTTCGTAAAGTTTGCTCGTAAACCGTAGTCTGTAGGCTTTAGAGCTTGTAACAACTGCAAACGATAAGGACGTAGTTGTAAACGTCTACAACTCTCCACACTGGCGTCGCTGGAATTGCTAATGCAAGACTAGCACGACGTTCTTCAGTCACTCTTGGTTGTCCCTTTGCAAAGATAGCCAGTGTCTTCAAACTGATGATACCATCCACGGATGTTATTATCACTTGAAGGATTACATTTGAACAATACGGAATGCACGTTGCACTGTAACTACAGATTCAGTGCTTGCAAACTGTAAAACACAAAAAGCTTTCTGTTCACTAGTCGCCATCTTTGCTACTAGCGCTTGTTTGAGTTGCTCTTTCATTTAATGTATTATCTATAATTGTATGTTAAATGTAATAAAAACAACAAAACCTTAAAACACCCGCGATATTCATTTTGAAACATTCTGTATTTCTGTATCAATCTATATATATATAAGCCAAAACCCACTGACTCGCTCATCACGATTTCTCAAAAACTACCGAACGGATTGGAATGAAATTTAGCATGTAGCTTCCTCTAGGGCCATAGGTGCTCACTAAGAAAGGGTTTGAAAAAATTCGAAATTTTACGGGGGTTTTGGGGGGATAAAAGTTATTAAAAAAAGATTTCTTCAAAACTACCGAACGGATTGGAATGAAATTTGGTATGTAGGTTCCTCTAGGAACCTAGGTGCCATAGGTACTCACTAAGAAAGGGTATGAAAAGTTCGAAATTTTAGGAAGGGTTTGGGGGTATCAAAGTTGTTAAATCACGATTTCTTCAAAACTACCGAACGGATTGGAATGAAATTTTATGTAGCTTCCTCTAGGGCCATAGGTGCTTACTAAGAAAGGGTTTGAAAAAATTCTAAATTTTTGGGGGATCAAAGTTATTAAAAAAAGATTTCTTCAAAACTACCGAACGGATTGGAATGAAATTTGGTATGTTGCTTCCTCTAGGGCCATAGGTGCTTAAAAAGAAAGGATTTGAAAAAATTCTAAATTTTTGGGGGGATCAAAGTTATTAAAAAACGATTTCTTCAAAACTACCGAACGGATTGGAATGAAATTTGGTATGTAGCTTCCTCTAGGGCCATAGGTGCTCACTAAGAAAGGGTATGAAAAGTTCGAAATTTTAAGAGGGGTTTGGGGGGATCAAAGTTACTAAAATCATAATTTCAGATCTTTTATTATTATGACAATAGTGCTTTTATTATTTAATATCTATATATATATAAGCCAAATACCACTCACTGACTGAACACTTAAAAAGAATACAATTACGTAAAAAAGACTGAATATACCAATCATCACGGGCAACGCCGTACGGGTCAGTTAGTACAATATGTACCCATAGATATTGTGCTTTGCTCGCTTTGAGCCATAAATTCTTTTTGTAAACACAAATGTTGGATATTGAATAATCCTGAAGTCTATGTTGACAAAAACACGTTTGTTTTGTAGATACCGGGAATAAATGTGCTGTGGGGAAATGTTGTTGTCCGCAGATAGGATTCAATTTAGCGCTGCGTTGAATGACGTTACTGGTTGAGCGGTTTGTCCAGCAGAGCGCAGCACCGGGCTAATGAGATTTACATATAGAGGAGTTCCTATCAGAGGGCGTGCATTGGTGACCACGTAGACAACTTTGTGCTATGGTATTTTTAAAAGTATGGAATGGGTAAAGGATGTTTAAAAGAAATAATTAAGAATGATAATTACAAAATATGTTTCGTTTAATTACAATTTATACACAGATAAACTATTTATACAGATAATTTATTAAAGTCTCCTACGCCGTCTCCCACCACATTTCCCCTCTCGCGGCGGAGTACAGTCAGAGCCGCCTGCCCTACCTAATTCATGTCTGCTATGTAGTCGTGTTGATTGTATATCAACACTTTTTGGTAGTGACTGTACTGAAGACTCACAGTCGAGTAGGAGAGGGTAAGACGTTACAGCGAATGCTCAAGTGACGCTTCACTCTACTCGGCACTATCTGTAATAGACACTTAAACAAAAAAGGTTACCATTGTAAGACCAATCTGTTAGTTTAAACCTATAACATAAAGGTAAAATGTTAGTAGACATAATTTAAAACTACATATATACTGTTTGCTGAAATGAAATTAAATGACGTTGTCATCTAAAACAATACTTAATTTAAGTAAACGAATGAAACTTTAAAACTATCGGCAGTACATGCAATGTTGAATTCGACCACGCAGCTGAACCGCTGACTTGAGTTGAGCGAATTTCCAATATTAAGTTTATATGTTTTCGTGTTTCAACCAACTATTTGGGAAATTGACCTACTCATAAAGAAGCTGAATAGCTGCCGTGTGTACAAAATATCGGGTAGAATTTGTTTGCACCTAAACCACCAGCTTCGACTCACACGCAGCTTCGCTCCACTCAACCTTTGGGCCTCGAGTTATAGACTGCTTCGCTTCGCTCGCAAAGTACACACTAAGCCATCGCCCCACGGTAAAATCACCCACGTGGATTCGAACCGGGTACTTTTACGGTGTTTTACGTTTTGATAGATTTTGACTGAACCAAATGATCTATACGGTCTTGTAAAAAAACAAAATGTGCAGAATAAAATCCTACATTCATATTTTTAAGATAAACCTCCAAAAAGATTCATTCTAATACGAAAATCTAAAACAACAGTTGCTTCCGGTCAAAATAATGCTTCCGATTGTTGGATTTTTTTGGTTAACGAACTCGCCCGAACGACTTAGACAACCATACTGTGTACCAAATTTGAAACAAATCGGACTTGAAATGCGGCCGTTAGAGTGTGAACACATATATACATATACAGAGTGGTCCAGAACTATGCGGCAAAGTCTCGGTAGCTCATTCTATACCTAAACATAAGAAAAAACATTCATATAAACATAGGCCCAAAAAGATTTTCAGATTTACACCATTTTGTTTTTACAAAATAACTCATATCTAGAGAACGGTTTGACTGATTGAGTTCAAACATGGCATGAAACTTAAGCAGACAATGATCTATCTCTAGAAGAATAATCGATTCTATCCAATCGTACGTTTCAAAATGGAGGCTGTTTGAAAGTTTCAAACCTAAATTACTCAAAAACCGTACGTTTTAAACAAAAAATGTGTAGATACCTTTTTTGTAACCCTTTTAATTTCCTATCTGATGGTCTAACTGTCAAAACAATCGGATGAAGTATAATAGCTAAGTTAAAGGTAATGACAGCAAATGTACATACAATATTGTAGTATTTACTGTGTTGGTATAGGATGCCGGGTCGAACAAACCAATTATTACACATAACTTGACCTTTATCCTTCATCCGATTATGTTGACAGTGAAGCCATCCAATAGATGGAATCAAAAGGGCTACAGACAAAAGGTGTCTTGACATTTTTCGTTAAAACGTTTCGTTTTTTGGGTAGTTTAGGTTTGAAATTTTCAAACTGCCGCCATTTTGAAACTCATGATTGGATATGAACACTTATGTTTTTTTTAGATAGATCATTGTTGGGTTAAACTCCACGCCAACTTTGAACTCAGTCAAATCTTTCTCTAGATATGAATTATTTTGTAAAAAACAAATGGCGGCTATACAGAAAACGGAGCATTTTTTACCTATGTTTGTTGGAACTTTTTATCTTATTTTGATGTGGGGAATCACGCCCTGAATTCTTTGAACATCCTGTAACGTAAAGAAACGAAGTTATCCTACTCCGACCGACCGTTTTCAAGTTTGGTCGAATTTAATAGCTCTTATTAGCGAATTTCCATAGGAAAAATCAGCTATTGCTGTGGTAATTATGGTAAGACTCAAGGTCGGGAGTAGCAAATGAGCACCGATCATGGTCCCCAGAACACGTTTTGGGGTGTCATTAAAAATAATATATATATATATGTATATATGTGTTTGCACTCTAGCAGCCGCATTTTAAGTCCGATTTGGTCCAAACTTGGTACACATGTTGATTTTCTACGTCGCTCGGACGAGTTCGTTAGCCAAAAAAAATTAAACAACCAGAAACACGTTTTTTTTACCAGAAGTAACTATTTTTTTAGATTTTTCCTACGAAAATAAATGTTGTCAAGATTATTTCTACAAATATAAATGTAGGATGTTATTCTGAAGCATTGAATTAATGCATTGTGTATTGAAGATACCCCCAATACTGGGGTTGGCGTGCGAAGCACGCAATGATTCCTGTGTTGAAGATACTCCCAATATGCGGAATGGCTTGCGAATCATTTTGCAGCTATTCAGCACCGTCGTGAATAAACCTATTTCTCAAATTGTTGGTTGAAACCCTAAAACGTAATAATATAAACTTAATTTTGGAAATTTGCTCAACTCACGTCAGCGGTCCAGCTGCGTGGTCGAATTATTTTCTTCGAAATTTGGCTAAAAGACTCATTTCGATGTCTCACGTAAAGCGACTGGTTTTACCCCACGCCCTCGTAAAGTATAAGCACTGTTGAAACAGAATCTACCTCTAGCACGCCGAAGCACTGGTTCACAAACTCTTTCTCCAGCGTTCACTCTGGCTGCAGTTTACATCCTCTGGTTCCATTGTTTCGGATGACCGGGATGGTATGGGTCCCTCCCAACTACCAATGAAATGCTCCGCCTCTATGGTTTCACCTACCTGACCTACAATGCTGTTGTGGGCTCGGTGGGATAACGTCCTTCCACAATAAAGGCTCGAGGAAGTGGCTGCCCAAGGCCGACTCTACTACAGGCCGGAGTGCTTCCCCCTTCCCCTAGCCGCTACGTCACAGTCTGGGTTGAACTCAGCCATAGTGTAAGTGGGGCGCGCTTTCATTTACACGTACCTGGACCTTTTTACAGTCATTTATTTATAATTAAACTTATATATTTGATTTCTGCATGAAATACGGAATACAGCGATGTACAAATCTTTTACTTAAGTAAATATTAGAATTTGTATTAAAAGTATTCAAGATTTGTGATAGCGGGACACGAAAAAGTCACGAAGTGTAAACATTTTTTGTTTTTAGATAAAAACAAACTACAACTTTTATTTCACATATTGTAAAATTCCAAACACACGACCTTGAAGGAAGGTTTCGCTTATACAGACAAATGAGCGGTAGTTCTTATCATGTTACACTAACACAAGTCCTGGAGTCAGAAGAGAAAGCGATAAGCTTGATCAAATTATCGTCTTCTGTGAAAGGAACAGTTTCCTTAAAACATATATTCCTGCCTTTTGAAATCTCACCAGAAGAAGAATATTTGGGCACTGATCCGGGAAATGAATTCAGTGAGTTTGTGGAGGTAGTAGATCAGAGTTACACCTAAAATGTTACAGAAAATGATTGTATGGCGTTGGTTTACATAGGAGGATACATTTGTTTTAAAATAAAAAACACATGCCAACAATCTGCGAACTGCTTATTAAAATTGTTTTGCCAAGAAAAAGATATGACAGCGGCCCAAAGTAAAAGTAATGATTACATTGATCTTATAAATAGGGGCAACTTAAAATATCCAACTGATTTAACAATAGGCGTACTGCAATGTATGCTAAAAGTTTTTAAAGCAATGATTAGTAGTAGATTTGAGAAGCGGCAATTTTTTTTGTGGTTCATAAAAACAATTACTGTGCCACCTCTGTCTAGAAGCTTGCGCCAGTACACTTGAAGAGAACTGTGAAAAGTGCCAGAATATAGTCCGATATAGTGCACGTAATACTTTCAAAAATTTCCAATATTTTGCTCAGTAACTATTCTAAAGTTAGAACAAACTTTTGTGACTCCAGGTTGTCAAGAAAAAGAAAAGTGGATATATTTAATTAACTTATAAAGACTGCGTATATCACCATTTCATCACCAAAGGTAATTTTTGAGCTTAATAAAATATAATTGTATGTAGTTTAAACGTAGATTTTAATTTGTAAAAGAAATTTGCCGTAAAATAAATTTGAGTGATAAATTATAACGTTTAAGCTCTAACTATTGTATTATAATTGGTTTCTGTTACTTTTATAAAACCTAGATATAGCATAAAAACCAACTGCAATATATAGATAAAAAAGTATTACACTACTTATAAACATGTTTTAGTATTAAGTGGTTTATTATTTAGTTAACTTTAAATTTTCAGCGAAATAGGACGAAGGGTTTCGACAGTAGACCAGTTTAAAGCAAAGTACGTCAGGGCGCGCCGTATGTTTCTTACGGGAGTCATTGGCCGGGTAGCAGCACTCTGACCGTGACGTCACGAATTCAGAGCTCCGGCCTGTAGTAGAGTCGGCCTTGGGCTGCCCCGTCCCCGAATCCACAACACAACTTCAGGTTTCATTACTTCGCCAAGTTCACGACTTGAACTCTGTTATTAAACATTAAAAACTGCAATATCGGCACTTGGCAGTTTGAAATGTTAATTATAAATCTTTGAACAACTTCGTTCCGCTCGGCTGCGTCTGTTATTGTATAATCAAACTTTTATTTTAATCAAGCGTTCCTTCATCTCGTATTTTCTACCTAGCATTATTCTGTACTAAAGAAAGGTACCATCAATATACTGGGTGTCCCCGAACTCTCTGGACCCCTTTCGTGGATATGTTCCTGGGATCCAGACAAACATATTTCACAATATAAACATGGGTCTACGGTGCTTATTTTTCCGTCTGCCTGTCTGTATGTGTTTTTTACAAAATACTTAATATTTTTGGAAGTAGAAAGTATATTGAACTCAAACTGTGTATACCTATTTGTTGCGTAACCTTTTATCACTGCACAAAAAATTAGAACACTATTTTAAATAGTTTAAAAATGGCGGCCGTTTATAATTTTTAATGACAAATATCTCAAAAACCGCTAACTTTACGAAAAAATTACAAGAGACAAAAACAATTACTTTTTCAATGACAAACACAATGGTTTTTTATTTCGTCTGTAACTCAAAGGATAACAGAGATATTGACGAAAAAAGGAAAATTGTATTTTTTGGTAGTTGTTAACAATACCCAGAATTACTCTAGAAAGAAAATATTTTAATGCGTTCTGGGTCAAATATCGCAACAATTACTGCAGTTACTGAACAGGAACCGATTTTATTAAATTTATCTGCTAATTTTACGTAAATTAAATTAAATTTTACACCTTAATTAACGGCCCACATATTTTAATAGGAATTTGTTTCTGTGAGTAATCTGAAACACGGGTAAGATCTTTCGCCATATGTAACTCTCTAACGAAGCATTTCCGGACCTGTGAATATATAAACTTTTTCACTATTTTTTGCTAGTGGAATCAGCTCAAAAAGTGCTCGGAACATAATCCATATAACTTATTATTTTAGCTCATAAAAGCATTAAAGTACCCGTATTTTGTTTCTAGAGCAATTCTGGGTATTGTTGACATCTACCAAGAAATACAATTTTCCTTTTTTTGTCAATATCTCTGTTATCCTTTGAGCTACAGAAAAAATAAAAGACCTTTGTGTTTGTCATTGAAAAAATATAAAATTTTTTCTCTTGTAATTTTTTCGTAAAGTAAGCGGTTTTTGAAATATTTGACATTAAAAATTATAAACAGCCGCCGTTTTGAAAATATTTAAAATAATTTTCTAATTTTTTGTACATTGATAAAAGGTTACGCAAAAAATAGGTATAGAAAGTTTGAGCTCAATATCTTTTCTACTTCCAAAAATATTAAATATTTTGTAAAAAACACATACAGACAGTCAGACTAAAAAATAAGCTCCGTAGACCCATGTTTATATTGTGAAATATGTTTGTCTGGATCCCAGGAACATATCCACGAAAGGGGTCCAGAGAGTTCGGGGACATCCTGTATACAGGTTGTCACATAAGTAAAGTGACAAACTTCTGGATGTGGTTCTATGGGTCAAAATAAATAGAAAATTAAGAATATAATTTTTCCCAAAAACGCTTTGTTCCCCATATATCAGAAATTTTGGGTTTTTTTTACAAAATAATTCATATCTAGAGAACAGTTTCGCAAATTAAGTTAAAACTTTTCATGAAGTTTAACCTAACGATGATCTATTTTAAGAAAAATAAACGATTATATCTAATTATACGTTTCAAAATGGCGGCTGTTGTAGCCCTTTTTATTCCCTGTCGGATGTTGTAATCGGGTGAAACAAAACAATCGGGTGAAGGATAATAATTTGACCACACGGCTGAACCGCTGACGTGAGTCGAGCAAATTTCCAAAATTAAATTTATAGGCCTATGTTTTAAGGTTTCAACCAACAATTTGGGGTCTATTCAAACTGGCGCTGAATAGCTGCAAACTGGTTTCCGCATATTGGGAGTATCTTCAAAACACAAAGCATTGCGTGCTTCGCACGCCAACCCCCGTATTGGGCGTATCTTCAATACACAATGCATTGCGTGCTTCGCACGCCAACCCCACGGTATAATCCACCACTTGGCTTCGAACCGGGTACTTTTATGGTATTTTACGTTTTGATCGTTTTTGGGGGAACCAAGCGAGCTATAATTTCGCGTAAAAAAATAAAATGTGCAGAATAACATCCTACATTTATATTTTTAGAAAACACTCTAAAAAATTTTCATTCTCGTAGTAAAAATGTCAAAAAATAGTTACTTCCGGTCAAAAAACATACTTCCGGTTGTTGGATTTTTTTGGCTAACGAACTCGTCCAAGCAACGTAGACAACCAACATGTGTACCAAATTTGAACCAAATCGGACTTAAAATGCGGCCGCTAGAGTGCGAACACATATATATATATATATACATATATATATATATATGAATTTTAATGACACCCAAAAACGTGTTCTAGGGACAATGATCGGTGCTCATTTGCTACTCCCGACCTTAGGTCTTACCATAAGGGCCACTGCATTAGCTCATTTTTCCTATGGAAATTCGCTAATAATCAGCTGATTCTAATTTACTAGTTTGTTACCGGTACTTTGGTAATAAATGTAAATGCTTGTAATAAACGTGTTTTGTATCAGTATAGGCCTAAAGTAAAATTATGTTTCTTTTATCCAATTAGCAAATGATCACAAAAATGTTTGAATTGAATTATAATACAACTAGGAAAAACCCTGCGTGCTCAGCACGCCAACCCCGTTGTAACCTTCTATACACATAATCATGTTATGTTTTCTTTATAATAAATTTGTGGGATTAATAATAACCCCAAAGCTAAGATGGTAAATAATGGTAAATGTCTGAATCAAATTATGTCGTATATTTTATAAGGTTGAAAGAACCAGCAATTCACTGGTCTACGCTTTAATGAAAACCTAACCTAAAAGTCAGACAAAAATAATTGCTTCAAAGTTTTAAATCAGCTGTTAATGGAAAAATAAGAGCAAACAGCTGTTTTATCTGTTATTTTATTCAATTGGTAGCTATGGTAATGAATGTAAATACATTAAAAAAAATATGTGTTAGTTCATCAGTCTAGGCCTAATCTAAGATTTTTTTCCGACTACATTTACGAATATTGAAATAAAAATTGGTTTTACCAAATTTAATTATAGCCTATGTTACTCAGGGATAGTGTAGCTTTTTATTAGTAAAACTATTTTTTCAATCGGTTCACTAGTTTCAGAGATTATCCCCTACATACAAACAAAAAAACAAATTTTACCTCTTTATAATATTAGTGTAGATAAGCATATTTGTTTGCTTTTATTTCGTTAACCTAACCTAAAAAACTTTTGGTTGTGAAAAATAATAAACTGATACTAAATTTCCTAAGCTGGTTCCTATGGTAACGTATGTAAACAAACATGTGTTGCTAAACTTTTGATCCAAATAAGCTGTTTTATCTTTAATAGGACTGGGCGTGTACCCCGAATGTTCACTATTTTTAAGCTTTAAAATTAAATTTTTGCAAAATCCTTTCTCATTGTGTGTTTATATCCCCATAAAAGAACATATCTTCAAATTTTCCTAGTTTTATCTGAAGTAGTTTTAGCCCTAAGTTAATTCTGTCATATATTGGTCAGTCATTCAGTCAGAATAAAGCCGTTTGTATATATGAAGGGCTGAGAAGTCAAGCGGTACGAGTGACATTTTTTGAATAATGGATTTAAGTGCAGAAACTGGCTCTTCGACGCTTTGAAATGTTTGTGGAGAAGTAATATAACTGTAAGTCTATCATGTGCTAAGATCTAGTGGCGAAAAAAAAACTACTTCGTAGAAGAGCTGTTTAGCTTAGAAGCCAAGGGATACATGTGATGTAATTTACTTGTAACCTAAGTTTAATTACATAACTTCTAATTCCTGTTAACACGTTCACTGCTGCGCAAATTTCGTCTTTCATATGCAAGGAGGTGACCTTTTATTTTTATATAAAGTCTAAATGAGTAAAAATTATTTTACTTTTTATTTTTGAACCTTTCTACGTAATAATCAGTAATATTTAAAGCAGACGCACATGTACGCCCATAGTACATAGGATTAAAATTGACGTGCGAATAACGCAATCCTCTCTGTGTATTGAAAATTCCCACGCAATGCATTCTGTATTGAAAATACTCCGAATACGGGGGTTGGCGTGCGAAGCACGCA
>JAGFPH010004353.1:80153-92032 GCA_018207615.1 Philaenus spumarius | reverse complement strand
GAGTCACAAAAGTTTGTTCTAACTTTAGAATAGTTACTGAGCAAAATGTTGGAAATTTTTGAAAATATTACGTGCACTATATGGGACTATATTCTGACACTTTTCACAGTTCTCTTCAAGTGTACTGGCGCAAGCTTCTAGACAGAGGTGGCACAGTAATTGTTTTTATGAACCACAAAAAAAATTGCCGCTTCTCAAATCTACTACTAATCAATGTTTAAAAAATTTTTAGCATACATTGCAGTATGCGTATTGTTAAATCAGTTGGATATTTTAAGTTGCCCCTATTTATAAGATCAATGTAATCATTACTTTTACTTTGGGGCGCTGTCATATCTTTTTCTTGGCAAAACAATTTTAATAAGCAGTTCGCAGATTTTTGGCGTGTGTTTTTTATTTTAAAACAAATGTATCCTCCTATGTAAACCAACGCCATACAATCATTTTCTGTAACATTTTAGGTGTAACTCTGATCTACTACCTCCTCAAACTCACTGAATTCATTTCCCGGATCAGTGCCCAAATATTCTTCTTCTGGTGAGATTTCAAAAGGCAGGAATATATGTTTTAAGGAAACTGTTCCTTTCACAGAAGACGATAATTTGATCAAGCTTATCGCTTTCTCTTCTGACTCCAGGACTTGTGTTAGTGTAACATGATAAGAACTACCGCTCATTTGTCTGTATAAGCGAAACTTTCCTTCAAGGTCGTGTGTTTGGAATTTTACAATATGTGAAATAAAAGTTGTAGTTTGTTTTTACCTAAAAACAAAAAATGTTTACACTTCGTGACTTTTTCGTGTCCCGCCATCACAAATCTTGAATACTTTTAATTAATACAAATTCTAATATTTACTTAAGTAAAAGATTTTTACATCGCTGTATTCCGTATTTCATGCAGAAATCAAATATATAAGTTTAATTATAAATAAATGACTGTAAAAAGGTCAAGGTACGTGTAAATGAAAGCGCGCTCCACTTACACTATGGCTGAGTTCAACCCAGACTGTGACGTAGCGGCTAGGGGAAGGGGGAAGCACTCCGGCCTGTAGTAGAGTCGGCCTTGGGCAGCCACTTCCTCGAGCCTTTATTGTGGAAGGACGTCATCCCACCGAGCCTACAACAGCAATGTAGGTCAGGTAGGTGAAACCATAGAGGCGGAGCATTTCATTGGTAGTTCGAAGGGTCATCCGAAGCAACGGAACCAGAGGATGTAACCTGTAGCCAGAGTGAACGCTGGAGAAAGAGTTTGTGAACCAGTGCTTCAGCGTGCCAGAGGTAGATTCTGTTTCAACAGTGCTTATACCATAGATCATGAATAATAAATAGATCTTGCATCCATACGGCAGCAGTGTGGCGAAAATTAGGTTGTCGGGAAAATAGTGTATGATCGCGCCGCGATTTAGTGCTAGGGAGAAATCATTGGTAGCATTGGTGTTTCACACAGCTTCCGTCGTTTTCCCAACAGATAGCGCCACTATCGTTGAATTTACAGTGGAATGAAATATTGCATTGCATCGGAGTTCTATTAGGTTATCCAAATACAATGCTTATACTTTACGAGGGCGTGGGGTAAAACTACTCGCTTTGGGTGAAACATCGAAATGAGTCTTTCAGCCAAATTTCGAAGAAAATAATTCGACCACGCAGCTGGACCGCTGACGTGAGTTGAGCAAATTTCCAAAATTAAGTTTATATTGTTATGTTTTAGGGTTTCAACCAACAATTTGGGAAATAGGTTTATTCACGACGGTGCTGAATAGCTGCAAAATGCTTCGCACGCCATTACGCATATTGGGAGAATCTTCAACACACAAAGCATTGCGTGCTTCGCACGTGAACCCCAGTATTGGAAGTATCTTCATACCAAATGCATTGCGTGCTTCGCACGCCATTCCGCATGTTGGGAGTACTTCAACACATAAAGCATTGCGTGCTTCGCACGCCAACCCCATGGTAAAATTCACCACATGACTTTGAACCGGGTACTTTTAAGGTATTTCATGTTTTGATCGATTTTGGGGGAACCAAGAGAGCTATAAGGCCGAGTAAAAAAAAATGTGCAGAATAACATCCTACATTTATATTTGTAGAACAATATCTAAAAAACATTTATTCTCGTAGAAAAAATCTCTAAAAATAGTTACTTCCAGTCAAAAAACGTGCTTCCGGTTGTTGGATTTTTTTGGCTAACGAACTGGTCCGAGTGACGTAGACAACCAACATGTATATCAAGTTTGGACCAAATCGGACTTAAAATGCGGCTGCTAGTGAGCAAACACACATATATATGATTTTTAATGACACCCCAAAACATGTTCTGGGGACCATGATCATTTGCTACTCCCGACATTGCGTCTTACCATATTTGCCACAGCAATAGCTCATTTTTCCTACGAAAATTCGCTAATAAGAGCTATTAAATTCGACCCAACTTGAAAACGGTCGGTCGGAGGAGGATAACTTCGTTCCTTTACGTTTCATACCATTTGGAGACGATACCAAAAATTCATTAATTTATATATACAGGGTGTTCAGAAAAAGGGTTTCAAGAACTCAGGGCGTGATTCCCCGCATCAAAATAAGATAAAAAGTTCCAACAAACATAGGTAAAAAATGATCCGTTTTCTGTATAACTGCCATTTGTTTTTTACAAAATAATATTCACATCTAGAGAAAAATTTGACTGATTGAGTTCAAAATTGGTGTGGAGTTTAACCTAACAATGATTTAACAAAAAAACAAAAAAATAAGTGTTTATATCCGATCATGAGTTTCAAAATGGCGGCTGTTTGAAAATTTCAAACAAAAACTACTCAAAATTGAAACGTTTAAAAACAAATGTCAAGACACCTTTTGTCTGTAGCCCTTTTAATTCCCTATTGGATGGCCTCACTGTCAACATAATCGGATGAAGGATAGTGGTCAAGTTATGCGTAATAATTGGTTTGTTCAACCCGGCATTCTATACCAACACATTACTACAATATTGTATGTACATTTGCTGTCATTATCTTTAACTTAGTTATTATCCGATTGTTTTCACAGTTACACCGTCAGATAGGAAATCAAAAGGGTTACAAAAAAGGTATCTACACATTTTTCGTTAAAACGTACGGTTTTTGAGTAATTTAGGTTTGAAATTTTCAAACAGCCTCCATTTTGAAACGCACGATTGGATAGAATCGATTATTCTTCTTGGGATAGATCATTGTTTGCTTAAGTTTCATGCCATGTTTGAACTCAATCAGTTAAACCGTTCTCTAGATACGAGTTATTTTGTAAAAACAAAATGGTGTAAATCTGAAAATCTTTTTGGGCCTATGTTTAGAACTTTTTTTCTTATTGTTAGGTATAGAATGAGCTACCGAGACTTTCCCGCATAGTTATGAATCAACCCTGTATACGTATATATGTGTTCACACTCTAATGGCCGCATTTCAAGTCCGATTTGTTTCAAATTTGGTACACAGTATGGTTGTCTAAGTCGTTCGGGCGAGTTCGTTAACCAAAAAAATCCAACAACCGGAAGAATTTTTTTTGACCGGAAGCAACTGTTGTTTTAGATTTTCGTATTAGAATGAATCTTTTTGGGGGCTTATCTTAAAAATATGAATGTAGGATTTTATTCTGCACGTTTTGTTTTTTTTACAAGACCGTACAGCTTATTTGGTTCCCTCAAAATCTATGAAAACGTAAAAAACTATAAAAGTACCCGGTTCGAATCCACGTGGGTGATTTTACCGTGGCGCGATGGCTTAGTGTGTACTTTGCGAGCGAAGCGAAGCAGTCTATAACTCGAGGCCGCAAGGTTGAGTGGAGCGAAGCAGCGCGTGAGTCGAAGCTGGTGGTCTAGGTGCAAACAAATTCTACACAATATTTGGTACACACGGCAGCTATTCAGCTCCTTTGTGAGTAGGCCAATTTCCCAAATAGTTGGTTGAAACCCGAAAACATATAAACTTAATAATATTGGAAATTCGCTCAACTCACGTCAGCGGTTCAGCTGCGTGGTCGAATTTAACATCGCATGTACTGCCGATAGTTTTAAAGTTTCTTTCGTTTACTTAAATTAAGTATTGTTTTAGACGACAACGTCATTTAATTTCATTTCAGCAAACAGTATACAGGGTGTATAAAAAAAACCTTTCAGGACTTTGGGATGTGATTCCTCATACAAAAAGTAAGAAAAAAGTTCCTATAAACATAGGTCCGAAAACGCTTCGTTTTCCAGATATCCGCCATTTTGTTTTTTGTACAAAATAATGCATATCTAGAGAACGGTTTGACTGATTGAGTTCAAACTTAGCATGAAGTTTAACCTGGCAATGATATACCTCAAGAAAAATAAACGATTAAATCCAATCATGCGTTTCAAAATGGCGGCTGTTTGAAAATTTCAAACCTAAATTACTCCAAAACCGTACATTTTAACGAAAAATGTCAAGATACATTTTTTGTAGCCCTTTTGATTCCCTATCGGATGGTGTAACTGTCAAAACAATCGGATGAAGGATAATAGTTAAGTTATGTGTACTAATTGGTTTGTTCAACCCGGCATCCTATACCAACACAGTAAATACTACAATATTGTATGGACATTTGTTGTCATTACCTTTTAACTTAGCTATTATCCTTCAGCCGATTGTTTTGACAGTTACTCCATCCGATAGGGAATCAAAAGTGCCACAAAAAAGGTATCTTGACATTTTTCGTTAAAATGTACGGTTTTGGAGTAATTTAGGTTTGAAATTCTCAAACAGCCGCCATTTTGAAACACATGATTTGATTTAATCGTTTATTTTTCTTTAGGTATATTATTGTCAGGTTAAACTTCATGCCAAGTTAAAACTCAATCAGTCAAACCGTTCTCCAGATATGAATTATTTTGTACAAAAAACAAAATGGCGGATATCTGGAAAACGAAGCGTTTTCGGACCTATGTTTATAAGGACTTTTTTCTTTCTTTTTGTATGAGGAATCATATCAAAAAGTCCTGAAAGGTTTTTTATACACCCTGTATATGTAGTTTTAAATTATGTCTACGATATGGTTCTAACATTGGACCTTTATATTATAGGTTTAAACTAACAGATGAAACTTACAATGGTAACCATTTTACTTTCTCACTATACTATAGAAGGTATAGTGATCACAAAAAAATCGATGTTGAGATTTTTGTGGAAATATCCTTTTTGGGACCCCCTGAGTCCAAAAAAGTGGTTTTTACAAAATGTCCGTATGTATACAAAGCTAGAGCGAAAACTATTCGATCGATTTCAAACAAATTTGCACCAGACATGTCAAGTAGGCCTGTATAGATGCATGAAAAACGGTTTTGAAAATTTTTGAAAAACAACCTCCATTTTGGCAAAGAAACCACCCAAAAAATCAGTTGTTATTTTTTTATAAAGAAACTGCTCTAACGATTTTGATAAAATTTGGCTTATTTGTAGCCTTTAATGTACCCTACCATATGCAAAAAACCTGCATCATTCTAAAAATTCTCGTTTAGCTAATAATAATAATAATAACTGATTTTTGGGGTTTTTTTGGCCATAAAGGGGATTGTTTCTCAAAACCTTTTTTCTTGCATCTATACAGGCCTAATTGACGTGTTTGGCGCAAATTTGTTCGAAATTGATCGAATAGTTTTATCTCTAGATAATAATAATAATATTGATTAGTTAATATCCTACTTTAATAAAAAATCACCACTCCTACCCCACCCTACAAGTCACAGTGAATCTGTTTAATAATTTAAATATGTTTGTGAGAAAGTATGTGCCAGTTTCTGGTACCGTTTATTTGTTTAAGTGTCTAGTGTATACATTGTAATTAAACGAAACATATTTTGTAATTATCATTCTTAATTATTTCTTTTAATCATCCTTTACCCATTCCATACTTTTAAAAATACCATAGCACAAAGTTGTCTACGTGGTCACCAATGCACGCCCTCTGATAGGAACTCCTCTATATGTAAATCTCATTAGCCCGGTGCTGCGCTCTGCTGGACAAACAGCTCAACCAGTAACTTCATTCAATTGAGTAACTTCAACTAAATTGAATCCTATCTGCGGACAACAACATTTCCCCACCGCACATTTATTCCCGGTATCTACAAAACAAACATGTTTTTGTCAACATAGACTTCAGGATTATTCAATATCCAACATTTGTGTTTACAAAAAGAATTTACGGCTCAAAGCGAGCAAAGCACATATCTGTGGGTACATATTGTATCTTTACAGAAATACCGCGGGTGTTTAAATAATATCGGGGTTATAAGGCATTGCAGTATGCATTACATTCAACTTACGTTTCTAAATAATTCGACCACGCAGCTGAACCGCTGACGTGAGTTGAGCAAATTTCCAAAACTAAGTTTATAGGCCTATGTTTTAGGGTTTCAACCAACAATTTTGGAAATGGGACTACTCACGACGGTGCTGAATAGCTTCGCACGCCATTCCGCATATTGAGACTATTTTCAATACACAGTGCATTGAGAGCTTCGCACGCCAACCCCCGTATTGGGAGTATCTTCAATACACAATGCATTGCGTGCTACGCACGCCAACACCGCGGTAAAATCCACCAAATGGCTTTGAACCGGGTACTTTTATGGTATTTTACGTTTCGATCGATTTTTGGTTGAACCAAGCGAGCTATAAGGTCGCGTAAAAAAACAAAATGTGCAGAATAACATCCTACATTTATTTTTGTAGAAAAAACTCTAAAACATATTTATTCTCGTAGGAAAAACCTAAAAAATAGTTACTTCCGGTCAAAAAACGCGCTTCCGGTTGTTGGATTTTTTTGGCTAACGAACTCGTCCAAGATAAGTAGACAACCAACATGTGTACCAAATTCGAACCAAATCGGACTTAAAATGCGTCCGCTAGAGTGCGCACACATACATACATTAATATAGACATATGATTTTTAATGACACCCCAAAACGTGTTCTGGGGACCATGATCGGTGCTCATTTGCTACTCCCGACCTTGGGTCTTACCACTGCAATAGCTCATTTTTCTTATGGAAATTCGCAAATAATACATGAAATGAAAGAGCAACACAAACAGTTTTGTTGGCGCACCTGTGCACATGCGCATGCTGCGTTTCCCTCTGTGTTCCGGTAGAAAGCGCTGGTAGCAAATACGGCGACTAGTGAACAGAAAGCTTTTTGCGTCATACAGTTAGCAAGGGACGAATCTGTAGTTAAGGTGCAACGTGCGTTCAGTATTAACTTCAAATGTAATCCTATAAGTGATAATAACATCAGCAGATGGTGACATTAGTTCGAAGACACCGGCTGAAATGTGAGCACGATTATTATATTTATTGGTATTAATGTACGGTCATTACCCAAAACGACGTTTTGCAGGGGGACCGCGGATCACTGACAACTCGCTGGGTTTGAAACACCACTATCTCTGAACAACCAGCTTAGACAAACAATACATGTAGATCTATATATTAAAAGAATTTATGAAAACTTGTGGCAGTCAGTACGGCCATTCTATCCGGCCGATTTCCTTATTTTTTTTTTTAAATTGCAGGTAATAATTCACAGATATGTCATCAAGCATTACAAATCATGTATCTTTCACCTACAAACGTTATAATCAAATGCAAATTACTGCTGTGTATTCCTTATGGGGTTTTTTTTGGTTCTTTGTCCACTTTGCGTTCGTATACCATTCATCCGATTGCTTTTAAATTTTGCATAGTAACACAGGTTAACCCTGGGAAGGTTTTAGGCCATTTACCAAAGTCCTAGGACATTAGGACTACGCCCCAGTGGCCCTCAAAGTTTCAATGTTAATCTTATGGAAGAAAGATTTCTTTTGATTTTATCAGGGGCGCAAAAAACAGCTGTTCGTATGAAAAGCTTAAAACAGCTGATTTTGATCAACAAATGATTTGGATCAAAAACTGAATATAATTTTAGGTTAGCTGTTCGTATAAAAAACTTAGAAACACATCATGTTTGTTTACTTTCATTACGATAGCAACATTACTTAGAAAATTTGAAGAGTATTAACTTTTTGAGGTTACATTGACAAACTAAAAACAAACACAAACAAAAATCAACGAAAAATGCTAACTATATTTTAATTCAATTCAAACATTGGTTGTTACAAACCTATTATATATAAAACAGCTAATTTGGATCAAAAACTGAACATAATCATTCACAGATATGTCAAGTCTTATATATTATCATCCGTTCAGCCGCTATTCACCCGAGAAGGAGCTCCGGTATACAATCCTTCAAATTTCCCATGTTAATCTTATGGAGATAATGTTTAATGAGTTTGAGTCAGCTGCCAAATAAAACAGCTGATTTATGCTCGGTCACCTATGTACAAACGAGCCAAAGATTAACGAGATTCTTTATCGAATTTTCCACCTGCGAGCGAAACGAAGCAGCCATCTGAGGCCGAAGGCCGAGCCGGGGTTGGGACGCGGAGCGTCCAGGGGCAGAGCCCCTAGTAATAACTAATTATAAACTATGCACTAAACACTCTAGGGTTGCCAGGCGATACAAGCCGATCAGCGATATTTACTCATAAAAATATTTCGCTGTCAATACGGCCCCCGAGAAACCGGTAGCCACGCGCAGTTGTTATAGCCGACCCCCTCAAAGAAAAGCCTCTTTTGTCTCTACTTGACGCCCATCGCCGTCTGCACCCAGAAGGCCCCGGTCCCCCAAGACTTCTCTTCTCACCCAAGAACCTTTCACAAAAGAACTCCTTTCTAATGTTTTCTCTCTATTTAAAATCTTCAGTCCACCCTCTCAATTTCCCCCCGTCTTGTCTTTGTACCCATACGATGGCTTACTTATAAATACCACTATTAGAGGATAAAAAAGGGGTTCAGCTTACAATAATTGCGGTAAAAGATTTTATTTTCTAGGATCGTTTGGTATGGTGTGGGTGTGCCAAATCTAATTTTGCGACCTCGAAAGTGGGGGGGGACAACTTTTGGGGGGCAAAAAACCTCAAAATTTTCGTACTTTTTCCAGTTTTTCGCTTATAACTAAAAAACGGTCCATATTATGTAAAAAATAGATCTGTAGTAAATTAAAGAGGACAAAATTTTGCGTTGACTAGAAAAACAAAATTCAAAATTGGTCCAGTAGTTCGATTTTTATGGGGATCCAAAAAACAGTAAATTTTTCAAACTTTGCCAAAAACTGTGTTTTACCCATTTTCAATGTGCTGTAACTTTCCAACATCAAATTTTATCACTACCCACCTCCCTAAAAGTTGTAGAGCATCAATCCCTTAATTCAAAAAACACCGATTTTTCTAAATTGAGCTGATTTTGAAATTTTGTCAACTCATAAAGCAAAATTGGGGAAAACCTTAAATTCACACAATCGGGGTTTCGCTCTTTTTCGATGTCTATCAGTCCGGAAATTAATTCTGAGGCTTAGGTATGTCATCTGAATGCATCTGGAAATTATTTTTAAAAAATTTTGTGAAAATTTTAAAATCTAAATAATTATTCATGACTTTTACCTGTAGTGCTGGTTTCTTGTTCACTAAATATACCAGGTGTCTTAAAAGTCCCATGCCCCCTCTTTAAATTTTGTGTTTGTCAAAACAAACAAATATCCTAAATTTTGAGTGTCCCCTAAAAATGAGGGATTTTGGGGGCAACTCAACATTTTTAAATGGAAAGTCCATACCATTCATGTAATACCTAATTTTAAAGGCTATTTAAGACTAGGAAAATGACATAAAGAAAATAAAAATCGGACCACCCAAAACAAAATGGCGACCCTAAACGTGTTGAAATAAATCGACATAAAGTTGCTAATATTTCGAAAAGGAAGAGTTTTTAGAAAAATATTCAAAAGACAAAAAATGTTTATTTAATAAAAGTGCTTGACCTAACATATTGCTTCCAAATCGATTTCGTAAATTTTATTGAGGTTTTTTGCCCCCCAAAAGTTGTCCCCCCAAAATTAGATTTGGCATACCCACACCATACCAAACGATCCTAGAAAAAATAATCTTTTACCGCAATTAATGTAAGCTGAAACCCCCCTATATACACTGGGCTATATGAGATTTACATCATTTCTAATTACATAACTACCTACGAGTACTCTATATTGCATGACTGTGCTTTCAAGTGCAACTCTGCTATTGCCAAATTGTTGGGTTTGATTTGACTCGTTCCATTTTGTAACAATGCGACCTACGTTTTTCGTTTTAAATCTTACAAGTATTTTTGTAGCTAGTGAAAGCTCACAAACACAAATTTCCAGAACGATCTTTATAGGGATGGAAGTTATTTTATACTTTTACTTTCTCACTACGCTATAGTATAGAGAAAGTATAGTGATCGCAAAAAAATCGATATTGAGATTTTTGTGGAAAAATCCGTTTTGCGGAGTCCAAAAAAATGGTTTTAAAAAAATGTCTGTCTGTATGTCTGTATGTATACATCGCTAGAGCGAAAACTAATCGATCGATTTCAAACAAATTTGCACCAGACATGTCAAGTAGGCCTGTATATATTTATAAAAAACGGTTTTGAAAAATTGTGAAAAACAACCCCCTTTTTTGGCAAAAAACCCCCAAAAAATCTGTTATTATTTTTTTTAAACGGCTCTAACGATTTTGATAAAATTTGCCTTATTTGTAGCCTTTAATATTCCCTACCATATGCAAAAAACCGCATTTTTCTAAAAATTCTCATTTAGCTAATAATAATAATAACTGATTTTTGGCGGTTTTTTGGCCATAAAGGGGGTTGTTTTTCAAAACTTTCAACACCTTTTTTCGTGCACCTATACAGGCCTAATTGACGTGTTTGGTGTAAATTTGTTCGAAATCGAATAGTTTTCTCTCTAGATAACAATAATAATATTTATTAGTTAATCTTCTATTTTAATAAATCCCCTCTCCTACCCCACCTACAATTATGAAGTCTGTGAATTATTTTAATAATTTAAATATGTTTGTGAGAAAGTATGTGCCAGTTCCTGGTACTGTTTATTTATAGTAATTTTTAAGGAAATGATGATTGATTAGGACAAAGGCACTTGGATCTAAGCTTGGTGGTGGGGGTAGCTGTGACCTATGCATAATGTAAGACATAGATCGAAACACAAACAGATCGTAACTTGAATTGAGTCCCCTCGAAAAAGTCCTCCTAGGTGGAAGTCCTAAAGTGAGTTGCGGTGGTACGTGACGTTGATGATCATCGTACTGCACACGATCAGTCGTTGACACTAAATCCTAACCATGGTTCTGAGCGCGTTACACGGCCGCCTTGTTAAAATAGTTTGTTTGTCTGAAATGGACATCGTGCTTCCTCATCTCGTAAGTTGTGTTAAAATAGTTTACTTGGTAATACATCTGAAATGGAAATTTTGCTTCCTCATTTTGTAAGTGGTTTTAAAATAGTTTTCTTGGTAATACCTCTGAAATCGACATTGTGCTTCCTCACTTGTAAGTTGTGTTAAAATAGTTTACTTGGTAATACATCTGAAATGGAAATTGTGCTTCCTCATTTTGTAAGTGGTTTTAAAATAGTTTTCTTGGTAATACCTCTGAAATCGACATTGTGCTTCTTCATCTCGTAAGTTGTGTTAAAATAGTTTACTTGGTAATACATCTGAAATGGAAATTGTGCTTCCTCATTTTGTAAGTGGTTTTAAAATAGTTTTCTTGGTAATACCTCTGAAATCGACATTGTGCTTCCTCATTTGTAAGTTGTGTTAAAATAGTTTACTTGGTAATACATAAGAAATGGAAATTGTGCTTTCTCATTTTGTAAGTGGTTTTAAAATAGTTTACTTGATAATACCTCTGAAATGGACATTGTGCTTCCTCATTTCGTAAGTTGTGT
>JAGFPH010004353.1:61999-73677 GCA_018207615.1 Philaenus spumarius | reverse complement strand
TCGGCTATAGTAATGCGGCAGTGCTGCTTACGGGGTTTTTTTTTAATGTCTCGTATATTAATTGTAATTATACAAAACATATTTTGTAATTATCATTCTTAATTATTTCTTTTAAACATCCTTTAGCCATTCCATACTTTTAAAATAGCATAACACAAAGTTTCCTACGTGGTCAACAATGCACGCCTTCTGATAGGGTCTCTTCTATATGTAAATCTCATTAACCCTGTGCTGCGCTCTGCTGGACAAACCGGTCAACCAGTAACTTCATTCGCTGCAGTAAATTGAATCCCGTATATTATCCCTCGCACTTGCTAGTGCAGTCGAAAACGTTTTTTCTTCCACCGATATTTTCTCAGCGTTTCGAACAAACATGTTGTCGTCAGTGTTGAGCTCAGGTTTATTCAATACCCGTGTTGTTTACTAAAAGGCTTTATGGCTTGTAGCTAGGAAAACACAATAACCTTCGATAACCGTATTGAAGCACAGGACGACCATGTGGTGAGCTGTACGAGTATATTTCATTGGTGGATCCAGGGGGTTGCAGCCCCCTCCTTTGGATTATTATATTTTTGTTTTGTTTAATCGTCTAAGTGGCAGATTGTTCAATTGAGTTGTCTCAGATAACACAAATTGTATAGAATATTTGACCCAGTAAATACTATCCAATCTCAATAAAACAAAAACCATTGGAATGGAAATGTTTCAAACTTTAGTTTTTGTATTTACAAATTTCTTCTAAAACGTATATTTATGTAATCATCTTGTAAAATTGAAGTTGTCTAAATCAATTGTTGCAGCGCGAGAAAACACAAGGAAACGACTCAAACCTCAAACTCATCACTTTTTTTAAGGCAGACTTGTTTTGAAAATAATATAATGGCACCATTGGATTCGTCAACATTTTAACTTTCTACCACGATCTTCCAATCATTCGTCTCTCCTATAGTTTCTTAGTTGTGAAGTTTATTGTAACTCCTTGCAATTGGACAGTTTTAAACCAATGAGAAAGCACATTTTGCAATCGATGTATCTATTACAAATCGATATATTCGTATAATGATTTGTACATCGATTTGAAGTGCAAGTTCTATATTTTCGTTTGATATAAGAAAAACTGGTTTAGTGTTCCGAGGCTATATGCGCATTTCCGTGAAATACGTACATTTCTTCAGGCTGAAACTGTATACTACACGTTTGTGAGAGTTTTGATTAGTTGTTCTAATTTAGTGAAACAAAGTGTAATAAGTTTATAGAATAAGGATATTAAACATTTTCAAGTATACAGTTCAATTCTATGATTTACTAGGGGAGACCCCTGCGTGCTCCGCACGCCAACCCCCGATGGAATCTTCTAAAAACATAATTATGTTGTTTTATTTATAATAAAGGTGTAGGATTAATAATAACCTCAAAACAAAGATGGTAAATAATGTCAAATGTTCAAATTAAATTATTTCGTATATTTTATAACAGCAGTTATAATAAAGGTAAAAGAACCAGTAAGGTTCAGGTCTACACTTAATCAAAAACCTAACTAAAAAGTTAGAAATACAAATAATTGTTTCGTATTTTGAAATCAGCTGTTAATATTGGTTACTCACTATCAGTTACCGTATATTATAAATAAATAGGCCTACTATTAAATTGTAATATGTCTTATTTATTTTTAATTAGGATGTACCATAGTTTTTTTTATTTCTTTAATTCCATAACGCAAGTTTTTATTGGTTTGTGTGTTGAAACGTGTGTTTAAACATGTGTTGGTTCAGTCTAGGCCTAACTTAAAATATTATTTTGCACTTACTAAGCTGGACATCCGAATTCAACTGTTTTATCTGTTATTTTACTCGATTGGTTGCTTTGTTAATGAATGTAAATACATTCAAGAATTATATGTGAATCAAACATAACCTACTTCAATAAAGTACATTAAGCAACAGCAAAATTAAACTTAACCTACTTCAATAAAGTAAATTGCAACATAAACAAACCATGTTATGATAATAAAACATGTGCTGTTATAATCAGCTGATCTGTGCTATTCAGTTGATCAGTAAAAACAATGTTAATGGATAGAAAATATTTTAAATTCTATTTTTAAAATATTAAATTATGGAATAGTAAATTTTAAGGCAAATATAGAGTTAATTACCTTTCATTTAACACAAACCGCATGTCGATCGGTCCAATAGAACTCCAGGTATAACTCGGAATAGGCTTAAAATTTTACCCCATGTTAAATTGCCATAAGAGATTTTAATTTCCGTTTTTAGAAAATTTAGTGGGGGTAACAGCTGAAATCCAAGTAAAATGGGCAAATATACAGACTACCTTTCATTTGGTAGCAACTGTGTGAATATTGGTCCAGTAAAACTCGAGATCTCACTCGGATTACAAAAAATCTATTCAAATTAATATATAGGCTAGGGGCTCTGCCACTGGACGCTCCGCGTCCCAACCCCTCCTCGGACTTCGGCCTCAAATGGATGCTTCGCTTCGCTCGCAGTTGGAAAATTTTACCTAATCTAAAAAAAACTGGTAGTTGTGAAGAATTATAATAAAATCTGATTCTAATAATTAGCCCAATTGGTGTTTTGTTTCATTGTAGGCCCACCCTAAAATTATGTTCAGTTTTTGATCCAAATTAGCTGTTTTATATATAATAGGTTTGTAACAACCAATGTCTGAATTGAATTAAAATATAGTTAGCATTTTTCGTTGATTTTTGTTTGTGTTTGTTTTTAGTTTGTCAATGTAACCTCAAAAAGGTAATACTCTTCAAATTTTCTAAGTAATGTTGCTATGGTAATGAAAGTAAACAAACATGATGTGTTGCTAAGTTTTTTATACGAACAGATGTTTTTGTGCCCCTGATAAAATCAGCTGTTTTTGATAAAATCAATAGAAATCTTTCTTCCATAAGATTAACATTGAAACTTTGAGGGCCACTGGGGCGTAGCCCTAATGTCCTAGGACTTCGGTAAAAGGCCTAAAACCTTCCCAGGGTTAACCTGTGTTACTATGAAAAATTTCAAAGCAATCGGATGAACGGTATACGAACGCAAAGTGGACAAAGAACCAAAAAAAAACCCCCCATAAGGAATACACAGCAGAAATTTGCATTTCATTATAACGTTTGTAAGGCGAAAGATACATGATTTGTAATGCTTGATGACATATCTGTGAATGATTACCTGCAATTTAAAAAAAAATAAGGAAATCTGCCGGATAGAATGGCCGTACTGACTGCCACAAGTTTTCATAAATTCTTTTAATACTATATAGATTCTCTACAATTTGTTATAATAAAATTTCATTTATGAGCACAGAAAAATTCCTTATTACCTATTCAAAATGAGTGCTCGTGAAATAGTCTAAAACGGCGTTTTCAAGCACTGTGTTCCAAAAACTTATTCTACACTCCCGGGTTAGGAGACAGCCTTCCCCTTGAAAACCGGCTGGACCCGGGCATGGTATATTTTGAACCGACATCACACGAATTTTGATAGGAAAGAGCGAGTGGTCAATGAGCACCGATCATGGTCCCCAGAACATGTTCAAACCGTAAGTAAACCCCCAAGTAAAAGTGATTCAAACAAATTTGGATTATTCGCGGCGAAAAATCTGTTTTAATGTGGAAGCATGACCTCGCCGAATTTGTGTTCTTTCTCGAGTGTTTACTCTGCACTCTGGTGGTGCAGACATTAACTTCGTCGCTGAAGAATACTAGAAACAAAATAATATATCCGTTTGTTTTGAATATGTGTTAGAGCTTTATTTAATAAAATTTATAGATTTTTCAATATATCATGTAAATAAGCGTAAAGCAACTAAATATTGGCTTTTGGGTGACCCCGCCTTTATGAAACTACCCTGTATTTGCAAGCTCTGCCACTTGGAGAACTGTAGTCAATGCAGAAATATTATTTCATTACTGCAAGTATAATATTACTACTAGTGGACCGGGCAATGCTTCGCTATTGCTTGATTTACCTGACCTAAAATTATATTCAGTTTTTGATCCAAATCAGTTGTTGATCAAAATCAGCTGTTGATCAAAATCAGCTGTTTTAAGCTTTTCATACGAACAGCTGATTTTGTGCCCCTGATAAAATCAAAAGAAATCTTTCTTCTTCTTCCTTAAGATTGACCTTCCATAAGATTAACATGGCAACTTTGAGGGCCACTGGGGCGAAGCCCTTAACATACATTGAGCTCATTTTAAGAGAAGCACAACTTCAGAGTGAGCTCTGTAAAATGACACCAAAAACTTCAAAATCGGTTAAAAACTCTAGGAGTAGTTCTACTCACAAAATAACCCCTAGCAAATTAATTATGTATATAGATAGATTTCATCAGAACCATCTATTGCGAGTTTACAGTTTAGTTGAAAGCATTGGCCTTATCGAGGCTTGCCACGCTACTACCTGACCTAACTACATCGGCTCCTATACACAACCACATTGAATTATGAATATCCTTGTCTCAGTGTTGTTAGGGGTGGAAATATAGCTTCAACTGCCCAGGGTTCTAAATGACGGATCACTTAGGTTCAAGGAGTATAATCGTAGAAATAAACCAGTCCGTACGTCTTACAATTTACTAAATTTTACTATCAAGTGGTTCAGTGGTAGAGTATTCTTTTTACACTCTCTACAAACAAAACTACCACGAATGACTGATTCTTTTAACACTAATCAATTTTATTATTCTAACTAATCAATTTGGCAATGCTACCCCAAGACGAAACACCCAAAGAAATGGCTATGTTCGTGTTATGCTGGCTCGAATGAGCTTCTACTTTAATTTAAGGGAACTCCGAATGTCTATCTTCGACAATTTTAGCTATAATACACGTAACTTAAGTTGTAATTAAGATAGTCTTATAATTATTTTTTATTTTCTAAAATGTACCTTTTCTAGTTCCGTACACAAGAAAATAAAAAAAACATTATAAACCTAAAAGTTATGTTTTTTTTTAAAAACACTTTTTTAATGTTTTTATTGTTATTATTATTAACTAGCTGACCCGTACGGCGTTGCCCGTGGTGGTTGGTATTTTCAGTTTTTTTAACGTAATTATTGTATTCTTTATAAGTGTTCAGTCAGTGAGTGGTATTGGGCTTTTATAAATATAGATCTTAAATAATAAAAGCACTATTTTCATAATAATAAAAGATCTGAAATTATGATTTTAGTAACTTTGATCAACCCCTCCTAAAATTTCGAATTTTTTCAAACCCTTTCTTATTGAGCACCTATGGCCCTAGAGGAAGCTACATACCAAATTTCATTCCAATCCGTTCGGTAGTTTTGAAGAAATCGTTTTTTAATAAATTTGATCCCCCCCCCCCACCCCCCCCTAAAATTTCGAATTTTTTCAAACCCTATCTTAGTGAGCACCTATAGCCCTAGAGGAAGCTACATACCAAATTTCATTCCAATCTGTTCCGTAATTTTGGAGAAATCGTGATTTAGTCATTTTTACTCCCCAAACACCCCTAAAATTTCCAATTTTTTGAAACCCTTTTTTAGTGAACACTTATGGCCCTAGAGGAAGCCACATACCAAATTTCATTCCAATCCGTTCGGTAGTTTTGAAAACATCGTGATTTAATAACTTTGATCCCCGCAAAAGACCCCTAAAATTTCGAATGTTTTTAAACCCTATCTTAGTGAGCACCTATGGCCCTAGAGGGAGCTACATACCAAATTTCATTCCAATCCGTTCAGTAGTTTTGAAGAAATCGTGATTTAACAACTTTGATCCCCCCAAACCCCCCCTAAAATTTCGAATTTTTTCAAACCCTTTCTTAGTGAGCACCTATGGCCCTAGAGGAAGCTACATATCAAATTTCATTTCAATCTGTTTGGTAGTTTTTTAGAAATCGTGATGAGTGAGTCAGTGGTATTTCACTTTTATATATATAGATAACTTTTGTATTTGTTGAAATATTAAAAAAATCCCGTGTTAGGAACTAGATAATTGTGTTATAGACATGTGGTAAAAATTTGGTAAAGATATCTTAGATAGTTTTCCAGAAATGTGTATTATAAATAACAAAACGTGATTTTCGGGAAACGAGCAAAACGTAAAAGCCAAAATTTCAAAGTTTCATAAGTAGCCTATCTTTTGCTAATGGCCTCCTGGACACTGGACAGTATGTGGAATTGTGTGGGTCTTCTTCAGCAGCATATATGTCTTCCAACTTCCTCTTCAAGAAAGTTCTTTAAAATAACTCACTGTACAATAATGAACACTATAAAAGTGATTGTAGTACAGCGAATTCATGTGGCCTCTAAAGCCATTTATTTCCGTGGTAACGCTTACATTATTTTTTTTTCGGACATAAAGATATTTATAACCATATCATGTTGTATATTTTTGGAAAGAGGAAGAACAGGAAAATAAGAAATAATAAGAAACTAAAAATCGGTTAAAACAATTTTTTTCCATTTGGAGTGCCCTTAAACAAAAAGAAACATAAACACTTTTATGATGGATATCTGACAATCTGTTCACCTACCTATTTACCAAAGCTCTCTAACTGGAATTCTCGTACCCAGAATGATAGCTTTCCGACCAGCAGCGTTTTCTCCGCTTCACAGGGAAACTAACTCTGACCCACAGAGTCTCCGCCTGGCACCAAAAAAATACTGGTCCTGGATCTAGGTCAGTATGACCCTTTTATAGTTTGTCAGATTATCCAAGTGTGTTTTTGTAAGTGTGTCTTGTACGAGTCAGCTATTTCATAACATTTTGCTCTATTACACAATGATGCTCCATTTTCTGTGTCTTCGTCTTGGGCTAGTAAATTCTAAACTATTCTAAACTTTATTTCAATTATCGCATATATTATTTCTCAAGACTATTTTTTTGTCGGTACGCCATAACTTCCTTAATACATCATCAAATTACATGAATGAGACATCATTTTAAAGCTTTCCTTAACCACTACACGGGAAAAATAGACAAACAGCTTAAAATTCATGTTTTAATAACAAAAATTGATTTAAAAAACTTTTATATTATACTCTGTATGTTCCTAATGAAAGGCGCCATCTACTAACCATCTGTTTAACTGGCATGACAGCTGTTAGTTAGATTGTTTACACTGTAAGATTGTATAGGGAAACTGTTATTTATAAACCAATGTAAATAAATAAACTTAATTAACTGAATTAAATCAACGTGTTAAATCAGGTAAATGTAGGCCTACTCCGAACTTGCGAAATATTTCTTAAACCTACCCTCTAATCTTAACAGTGTATAACTCAAGATCCAAATTTCTTCACTTCATTATCGTACCTCATGTTTAAGTAAACCCTATTACATATTCCCAATAACTAGTTTAAATGAGTTTTATGAGGTTGTGATGCTTTTATGCTGGCTACTAGCGTAAGATCTCTGTTTGAATAGCATGGGCAAAGAACCAGTTTATTTTGTTCTTATTAGCGAATTTACATAGGAAAAAATGAGCTTATCGTAAGACCTAAAGTCGGGAGTAGCAAATGAGCACCGATCATGGTCCCCAGAACACGTTTTCGGGTGTCATTAAAAATTATAAACATATGTATACAGAGTGAGACAAAAGTCTAGAAACAGCTTAATATTTCAAAAAGTACGAGTCTTATGAGATAGGAATAAAAGCAGTTACGTATTCACAACTACAAAAGAACCACTTTTTGGTGGGTTTGAAATTTTTGACCGCCATTTTGGAATGAACTTCATTTTTTTAAATGGGAAGGTGGTCATGTGTTACATCTTTTCGTTGTAGAATTTCAAGAGAAAACAAACGGTGAAATTTGCACATCCATATTTTTAACCGATTCAAAATGGCGGCCAAATACAACGAAATCGTGTTTTCCGATTTTGCCCCATTTTGCTGTACTATTAAAAAAATATTAATTATGTTTCTTTTTGGATTCAGAATTAAATAAGCTTTCAAACGATATCCCACACAACGATATTTTTTAGTATTTAAAATTTTTTAGAGACAGCCATTTTGATTTTTTCAAAATCGATTTCGAGTGGTTCAACCAAATACAGTTGAATCGGCCGCACTTTAAGCCCGATTTGGTCCAAATTTGGTACACACGTTATGTGCCTATGTCACTCGGAAGAGTTCGTTACCCAACAAAAAGTTCAACAACCGGAATCACGTTTTTTGAACGGAAGTAAATATTTTTTTAGAAATATCCTACGAGAATGAATTTTTTTTATAGTTTTTCTAAAAATTTAAATGTAGGATATTATTCTACTGCACATTATGTTTTTTTAGGCGACCTTATAGCTCACTTGGTTCGCACAAAATCGATCAAAACGTAAAGAATTATAAAAGTACCCGGTTCAAAGCCACGTGGTGTATTTTTTACCGTGGCGGCATCTTCTCTTCCGACGCTGACGGACGAGTTTTTCCGCTGCGAGTGGAACGAAAGAGCGCATGAATCAAATCTGGAAGCTCAGGTTCAAACGAATTCTACTAATATATTTCGTACACTGAGGCAGCTATTCAGCACAGTCGTGAGTAGGCTTATTTCCCAAATTGTCGGTTGAAACCCTAAAACATAGGCCTATACATTTTGATTTTGGAAATTTGCTCTCAACTCACGTCAGCGGTTCAGCTGCGTGGTCGAACTATTAAGCCTCAATTTGTACCATTTGTAGGAGCGAAAAGTTTATAATAAATTTAAAAATTAGGTAGACGTAAATAATGCAGCCATATTACATACGAAACTGCCCTATATTTGCAAGCGGAAGAATTAAGCGCTACTCAAACCCCTTAGCTAGTAGTGTAGAACTCTGCCAGATGGAGCAATGTAGTCAACTTTGGAATATTATTTCACTAATGCCAAGCTATCAGATCCACGTATTTATCAAGGGGCAATTTCAATTCTTATACAGATGTGTTGTGCAAAGTGCCTAGGCTGCGCCTAACTGTTCAGGTTATCTACAGTGTGTAAATTAAGTATCGAAACAAATATGTATTTTTCAAACTAAAATAGGTACAAATATTTTGTTTGTGGCATTGACTCTTAACAAACGTTCCTGATTTTCCGACATACAAAAACCCCTTTTGAGTGACCTCTCATTTTATAGGTCTTGTCACCCTAAAATCAATGATATAAAGATAATTTAAATCCGTCGAGTTTAAACAAAATAGCGGCCAAAAACTCTACGTTTGCAGTGAAGTCTCTTAATATGAAATTATTACCGTATTTAAATAGCCAAAAACATCAATTATGTTTGAACTAACAATGGTTGTAGTTATTACTCAAGAAATGTTTTAATAGGGGTTGCTATTTAAAAAAATTAAGTTACCCCCTATGTCAGAAAATCAGGAACGTTTGTTAAGAGTCAATGCCACAAACAAAATATTTGTACCTATTTTAGTTTGAGAAATACATATTTGTTTCGATACTTAATTTACTCACTGTATATATTATAAAGAGGTAAAACTTGCTTGTTTGTATGTAGGGAGTAATCTCTGGAACTATTGAAACGACTGAATAAATAGTTTTACTAATAAAAAGCTACAATATCCCTGAGTAACGTAGACTATAATTCATTTCAATAAAAATCTTTTTTTATTTCAATATTTGTAAATTTAGTCGGAAAAAATTCTTAGATTAGGCCTAGAATGATAAACCAACACGTATATTTACATTTATTACCATAGCAACCAATTGAATAAAATAACTGTTTGCTCCAATATTTCCATTAACAGCTGATTTCAAACTTTCAATTAATTATTTTTGTATTTCTAGCTTTTAGATTAGGATTTTAAAGTGTAGACCTGAGCCTTGCTGGTTATTTTAACCATTATTATAACTCCTGTTACAAAATATACGAAATAATTTGATTTGAACATTATTTACCATCTTGTCTTGGACCACCGTACGGGATGCACCCACGCTAATAATTTAATGTGTTTTCAGTGTTTGTTTATATGTTTGACGACCTCGTAAGAGTGACTAAGTATCTGAAGATGGAGTGAATCTCCGAAACGCGTAATATGAGAAAAAAGAAGTCACGTGACGGGAAAAATACAAACGTAAGTAAACTTTAATAAGAATAGATTAAATACGTGCAATGCGTAGCGGTGACCATTGCCTAACGTCCAGGCGCCGTGTATTGGAAGTTATGTGTGATCAAAACATTCGAGAATGGTCCGCGATAAAGTGCGTCGCTCGTATTTGTATAAATTTAAAAGTGTTTTGAATGTGTTGTAACTTATGTTATTTAAATGTTTATGGAATGTATTTGTGTGTATATTTGAAAATTACTGAATAAAGAGTCGAAACGCGTCATGTAAAGAAAACAATAACTACATCAAATCAAGGATTGTTTGACAGAATCGTCATAATAGCCCAGTCGGTATAGGTTAAAACTACCAGTAATTTGCAATATGGCTGATTTTTTTTATAAGTACCTTAAAGTATGTACATTAACATAAAAAAAGTTTATCAGTCTATCGATTTCCCAAAGTCAAAAAAAAAAAATCGATTTTAATTTTTTTTCGATTATCCTTAATATTTCGAGCTATGATAAAGATAGAGAAAAATAAAAATACCACCGTGTAGGGGAGGTATTTTTCAATAAAAAAGATCATATGTATTTATTTCCTCCGAGCAATGGTTTGTCTGGAAAAAATTCGATAATGCAGGTATGTATTTTGCAGCAGGGGACATCTTATTCATATATGAAGCGTTGGGTCATTCTAAATTGGCCGAATTTTAATATATCGAATTGAAACTTGACATAGGAGTTAAAATATATATTTTAAACATTTATGCTGAGTCTCAGCTTGTTATCTTGAAAATGACCCGATCTAGAGCCACTTGACTCATCAATGGGTTTCTCGATTTTAGGAGTACCGGGCCCACGAACTAATTTTAATCGGCTCCAGTTTAAAAAATTTTCAAAATATCAACCTGAAAGTTTTTTTAAAAGTTAAATAATATATTCAAACAAGTTCAAAGAGTATAAACCTTTTTCATTATTTACTTTTAAAAGCACAAGTAAATTAAAAAAGTATAATTTTAAACCTTTTTATATTTTTCATCAAAACACTTGAGTTAATCGGCTGCAGATTAGTCAATTTTTTAAATATAGTTTTTAAAATAAGTATAGCAAAAAAAATTGTATTTTTAACTTCTGTACCAATTTTTAAATCGATATGTTCAAAAATGTCGAAAATGGAGTCGTTGAATCCAAAAGTGTTATAGTTAAAACGAGATAGGTAAAACAGAAGACTATTTTCAAGCGTCTCGTTTTTAAAAATAACAAGAAAAAAATCGTTCATACTTACTAAGAATATTTATACTGGTGTACTCAACTTGTAAAACAAATTTGGTGTTGATATTTCAAAAATTGACGAAAGTGGAATAGATTGAAATTAGTTCGTGGGTCCGGTACTCCTAAAATCGATAATCGAAATCGACTCCTAGATCGGGTCATTTTCAAGATAACAAGCTGAGACTCACCATAAATGTTTAAAATATATATTTTAACTCCTACGTCAAGTTTCAATTCGATATATTAAAATTTGGCCTATTTAGAATGAGCCAACGCTTCATATATGAATAAGATATCCCCTTTTAGTGATTTCCCCTGCTGCAAAATACATACCTGTACTGTCGAATTTTCCAGACAAACCATTGCTCGGACGAAA